>JAULBM010227821.1:0-17078 GCA_032357055.1 Geukensia granosissima
ACTTTTTTCAATCTACAAAATAAACACTATTTTATAAGAATACGGCAGACAGTTTTTCTTTCATAACGTTTTTAGCCATTCCAACAAACTCTGACATAGAGTTTAGATATATTTCATCTGTTGATTCTGGATTACTGGAAGTTGCCAGCAAAGACAACAAGTAATATGTTCCCACGCTATTATCTCATTAATACTACACAGAAGTCTTAGAAGAGAAATATTCTTACAAATATTGCTTTTGAAGAACTTTACACTACTTTATTGTCCATTTGTCCATAATAATGATTATTTAATTGTTGTCTCTACTTGTCTTCAGATATCTCTGTTCAGTAGGACATGATGTTTTGTTATTAAATGGTGGCTAGTTCAAATGTAGCTCTTTCTTGTCAATATTTGAAAGAAAATATTAATTTCTGATAGAACAACATTGGTTTGTTTTTTTTTTTTGGGGGGGAATGCCACTTTCAACAATATTTTTGTCATATTGCACAGTCAGTTTTACTGGTGAAGAAAGTCTGAGTACCCGGAGAGAACCACCGAACTGACAAACCTTGAACAACATTGGATTCATGTGGATTGAATAAAGGATATGTATTATAAGTATCAGATATAATTTTTATTCTTTAAACTTTGTCAAAAACCGATATGAATAAGAAGTCTGACAACTTGGGAAACATCCTTGAACTTCGTGTGGGGGTAGATTATACACATTCTTTTAACATTGTCAAAAACAGATATGAATGAGTCGTCTGACAACTTGGGAAACATCCTTGAACTTCGTGTGGGTGTATATTACACACACCCATAACACCTTAAAATGTTCTAAGGGTAAAATCTACAATCAAATATGGTAAATTTAGCTTTTGAATATCTTGTTATAAACCAATGTACAATGTGGATTTTATCTTTCTGTCATATATTTCATAATCTTTCTTTTAAATACAATTCAATAATTTTTCTTTTCACTGGCCGTCCACATTTCTCTTTTAAGGGTGGTGTGCGGAAAACAGCTGTTATCTAATTTTACCCTGGTTGCATAAGTTAATTCTACATACACACATATTTTGCTTGGGTTTCTATTTTCATTTGATTTTTAACACAATTGATATACATCATAATAAGACCTTTAAATAGTATTTCCATCAAATCTCACATAGTATAATGAAGTTTAAGATTTGTAGTATTTCAATATACATGCATAAACTATATCTTTAAATAGCAATAGCCAAAACAAAACAAGAAAAAGAAGAACAAATAGAACTTACCTAAAAAATCTTCTTTTTTACAAAAATTCTTCATATTCCTTCAATCTTTTACTGTTTCATTTAATGTACTTTAATTCAATGCACTTTTATTCTCATTCCTGCATTATACAATAGCAAAAACTAAATATCCATGAATAAATTTCATAAAATAAACTTCAGTTTTACTGTTTTTCCCCAAAAACTATTACTAAATAAAGTCTTATAATCTACATCAGAGTGGTCTAATTATTGGCAGAGAAGATCCATATCAACAATTCAAAACAAATATTTCCTGAAGCGGATTACAAAACAATCAGTTTCAGCCAAAGTGGCACAATTATATCTGTTTCAATGATTTCATCCACACTTGACATTTCAGCTTGAAAGGTGAAACCTACACATTAATGCAAATTTCATGAATGTCAGTTTAATTTTATACACCAAATAACAGCTTATTCCAATTCCACTAAATGATTGCAATTTTATTTGTGACCGACTTTAGCTGAACCCAATATTTATAAAAGGCTAAAAGAGCCTTTCCAATTATTGAAAAGATTCTAAGTTTGTCTGAGATGATCAAATATGTTGTTTGCACATCTTAGAACAAATAAAGATTTTATTTTGCCGAAAAAATTTGATAAATGTAATGTCTGTTTATCTTGTTAATGTATTTTCAATGCAATAAAATGTGAGAGAAAAAAAACATTTAAAAGATGGTTATCCTTCTCTCAATTCCCAAAAATAATTTAAAGAAGCATATAATTAACTAATACAGCAATTAGACTTGGTATTCTAATGGCAAACATGGAAAAGTTTTCATACGGACAAAACGTTTTACACCAATATTTAAAACAGGTCAGATTTAGTGCTTTGGTACATGTACAATTGGTAACTTGAACTGAATTGTGAACACATCAATGCCTTTCTTCATGGTCTGTCTAGCTGAAACTGATAGTACCAGATAAAGTCTCCATGATATTTACCTGCTATCAGTGACCATAATGCCAAAAACTTTCAGAATTTTTTAGGCTATTGTAACAAAAGCTGTAAAATAAAATTAAAGGTGGCTACGGGATTGATTACTTGTTGATTTTTTAAAGTCCAGTAGCAAATATTTCATGCATATTCAGGACAAAACAATTAGGTCAACAATCATCAATTTATCAAAAGTGGGGGTGGTGGAATACCACAGGGCAACAGCTTTTGACTGCCACCAGAAAATGGTAGGGATAAAAGACCAAAACAAATTAGGCTTTTGTATTGTGGCATCAGACTTCTCTTTTTCAAAATCTAGAAAAGGGATCTTTTACATGCATGAAGTGTGACATTCTCCACACACATCCAGGGACATTTGACAAAGCTATTAAAGTTTTAAAACCTCAGGGTTAGCAAAATATTTTAGTCCAATTTACTAACAAAATGTGGAAAAAATAAAATCTTTTTTTTTTTTTTTTTACAAATTTTACTCTTTACATAATAAAAAAGCTTCTAAGAAAGTTTCATAAACATCTATGAAGATTTGCTAAAAGTATTGAGGTTTAAAAACTAGCTTTATGGTTAACCTAAACTAAGATAAAAAAACTAAGTACAATTGTCTAACAAAATATGGGATATCTGATTTTTTTAAACAATTTACTCTTCTATAAGCGACTTTCAGGAAAATCTATGACAGTTTAATAAAGCTTTTTAAGTTTTAAAAACTTTAACCTTTGGGTTAACCAACACTCAAGAGAAATGAAATCTAAGTCCAATTTTCTACAGAAATAAATAATGTTTTACAAAATTTTGCTCTGGATGATATATATACATCATAAAGAAGCTTCTGAGCAAGTTTCATGAAAATCCATAAAGTTTTGACACACTATTCAAGTTTGAAAAAAACTGTAACTTAGGTATTGGCGACGCCCAACACGGCGTCAGAATAATATCAACTATGTCTTGCCTTCAGCACCAATGAGGCGAGACAAAAATATTACTTTTTTAATATTTTCAAGAAAACTTATAAATCTAATTAACTGTAAATCTAAAGCTAGTCTGCACCGTAGCATAATATTCCAGAATTTTATATAATATTGACATGCAAGGTCATGATCAGAGGTTAAAATTCTAAAATCAGACTAAGGTCAAAGACATTTTTATATCCCAAATGGTGGTCATTTAAAAGTCTAGAATAAAAGCAGAATATGGGACAACTCGGCCCGAAGACAACTCGGACCGTATGTGGAGACAACTCGGACCGACCTGGGAAAACATTGAAATCGTATCTCGGCCCATCTATGATGAGGACAAATCGGATAAATGTATAAAATTTGTGGCAAATTTATTTTTTGTTTATTTTTTGCATAATTTTTTTTCAAAATAGTACAAAAATTTTACCAAATATGTTACATTAACGGTGATAATTAAATAATTTACTGTATACGTTAATCATTTAATAAAAAAATTAATGAAAATCGGTATCATTAAAGAACATCATACAAACTCATTAATTCACAAATTTTAATGGGATTGAGAAATTAATTTGGATATACCGACGTGTGTCAAAAGATTCATAGTCGGTCCAAGCTATTTTTATAGTCCGTACAATTGTTATTTGAGGGTATATACATGTTTCGTCGTCGGTCCGAGCTATTTTTATAGTCGGACTAATTGTGATATTTGAGGGTATATACATGTTTCATAGTCGGTCCGAGTTATTTTTGATAGGTCAGTCCAATACTGTCTTTAAGGGAATGAATATTCACAGTCGGTCCGAGTTGTCTTTCATAGTCAGTCCGAGTTTTCTTGTATGAGGATATGAATGTTCCATAGTCAGTCCGAGTTGTCTTCTTTTACGGGCCGAGTAGTCTTTTTTGTAGTCGGTCCGAGTTGTCTTGTACCCGTTTACATCCAATCCATAGACATCATCCCTTGTATACAAATTTCACTCATGAAGTATGGTGTGAAGGATCTGGGTCATGCCATTGTCAATTTTTAATTGTTGTCAAATTATGCTCAGCAGTAACATATTTCTGATTTAACGATTTATGTATTAATTTTAAATAGATACATATAAAGAGAAGTTCTATATGGTATTTTGACAAAAATTAATAACTTATTAAAATGAGTATAACAATTGGATAGCAAATGTCTTGCTAATTTTCTGATTCAATCTAGCAAATTACTTGGATGAAATAGATTAAAAGGCAAGGTAGGAAAAATTGGCACTTTGACCCCAAAATTTTACAAATTTTAAGAACATTCAAAACAATGCAAAAAATGGGTAAAATCAGAAATAAATAGAGCATGTTAGAAAAATTTAACTGATTTTTTCGTGTAAGTGTTTTTTAACTTGCTCCGACAGCATCAAACTTGCATAATTTACTTTTCCCCCACAGTTTAGTGCCAATAATTTACAGTTTTTTACAATTTTTATTCAGACAGTATAGATCATATCCATGTTCAGTCAAAATATTTATATATTTTGTGTACAATGTAAAATTACATAACATTTTAAATGTAAAGATTAGCACCAATGTGCTCTATTTAAGCAGGACGAAAACTGGCTAAAAAGTGGTAATTTTCTTGAAATTGCTATAAAATTCAAAATGTGACCAAATTTAATATGAAATGGTCATAATTTTTGAAGCATTATGAAAAAAAACATTTGATTACGATCAAAAATTCAAAAAAGTTTAATTAAATTGAAGCATTAATTTTTAATATATTTTTGGGCCAGATTCAGGCCTTACCATCCCTTCCCATTAAAAAAAATAACAAGATTCATATAAAAGAAGTTGTAAAAGCTCTTTTATAAATTATGAAAAAAAAAATAAATAACCGACTTACCCATTGATGTCAAAACTTGTAAAAGGAAAAAATATCTTTCACATACTGTAAGCAATGTTGGGTACATAAAACTTGTAATCTTTTTGATCATGATATATTTTGAACTTTAGACCTTTTGACAAGTATAGGTTTATATTGATTTGGCTTTAATGTAGCAGTAGAGCTTTCATGTTATTTTTTTCCAATAATTACATACTTAATGATAGGATTTACATGTAAATAATGTGACATGCTATTAGGATTTAAACCATGTGACACAGTAGTCCATAATTTACCAACAGAGATAAAAATGACTTCCATTAATGTTTTTTACATGTAAAATGAAAATGATAGTTAATGATTTTGGTTTTTATTCTTAGGAAAACTAAATAATGGCAGATCAAGAGGACAGTGCTCCAACAGAGCCAGTTAAGGAAGAGACCCCACAGGAAGTACCTGATGCTGCTAAGACAGAAGACCCAGTCGCTGAGACCACAGAACCAGCACTAGAAACTGCCCCAGAAGTAAAAGAAAAAGAGGGTAGAGAACTATAATAATATATTGTGTTTGATTGTAAAATGATGTTTATTAACTACATTTCTTTCTGACATTTTTATCTTTAAGTGCACTGTTTTCATTTAGAGCCGTAAACTGACAAATTTCTTTTGGACAGCAAAAATATACTGGTTCAAATGGACTTTTTATTAGCCAAAGGCCCATCGACCCTGACCTATAATTCCTTTTCCCCCCTACACCAATAAGATTTTCTTTTATTTAAAAACCTATTGAAAACACTGAATGACAATCATTACTAATTATAGCATTCTTGCTTGTAAACAGAGATTAAAACTAATAAGTGTCATCCAAGTTTGATATGTATTCTCCTTTGGCTGCAAACTATGTTTATTTAATTTTATAATTTTTACAGAAGATAAGAAAGAAGAACAAACACAAGAACAGACAGAAGAGCAAAAAGGTGAAGAGGAACAAAAAGATGAAAAAGTGGAAGATGAAAATGTAGAGGAGAAGAAAGATGAAAATATGGAAGAAAAGAAAGATGAACCTGAAGAAGAGAAAAAAGAAGCTCCACAGACTCAGGGAACGACAGAAGAAGGTGCTGAAACACAGGAGAAAACAGACGAAACAGCAGAAAAAAAAGAACAAGCTGAGGAGTCTAAAGAAAAAACAAAAGAAAGTACCGATATACCTGCCCCACCAGGAACCCCACAGCCCACCCAGCATAGTATGGGGACTGGAACAGATCCTACAAAAGAGGTTCATGAAACTGATCCCCATGCAACATCTCCCAGGGTTAATCTAGATGCCACAGCTACAGGTATTGAAAACTAAATTTTTTGTTTACTACAGTTCAGTTCCTTGAGACTGATAAGAGCTTTATAGAATTATACAGGTAAAATATACTTTAAATAAACCTTGGATAGTCCCTGATGTCTTGAATTTAAGGATTATTTTAATATTCATTACTGCAAGATTTTATAGTTTCTCATATTTATTTCTATTCCTCAATAAATTCTAGGTATAAAAAGTATTAAAGTTCTCCTAAGAACTTGAGAAAGAAACATGCATGTTCAGTACATGTGATTTTGAATGACCAATCTAAAATGAAAAATCCTGTCAACTAAAAATGTTTGTTTTTTCTTTGCAGTAAAAATTGTACTGATGCCAAGCGGTCAGGTGGTTACATTAGCCTGTAACTTAGGACAAACTTTGAGGGAGCTAAAGGATCATTTTGCTTCAGAGTTGAAGATGCAGTTTAATATGATTTATCTAATGTTTGATGGTAAGTGTTATAATTCTTTTATATATAATAAATATAATCATGGGATAGCATAATTTTTCCCCTAAATCACAAGCCAGAGCAATGTAATCTGTTTGATATCTTGTGTAATACATAATTTAAAATTTTTCCTGTGGGATCCCATGGACTTGTTCCCCTAACTTCATGTGACAATAGAAGAAAAATGAAAACATGTTATTCAAATAATTGCATGCCTTCAAAATCATCTAGGGGCCTGGTGGCCAAGTGGTCTAGGTAATTAGTACAAACTAAGTTGTACAGATCACTAGTCACAAAGCATGTGATAAGGTTTGTCAGTTACCTACCCAAGGTCAGAGGTTCTCTCCAGGTACTGAGGCTTCTTCCACCAGTAAAACTGACCAGCATGATATGATTGAAATATTGTTGAAAGTGGTGTTAAACCCCAATCAAGCAAACAAACAAATCAAAATCATCTAAATGCAAAATATTGATTAACTTTTGAACTGCCAATTAGCTTTTGAAATATTTTGTTTCTATTTTTCAATAATCAGATTACACTGCAATTTTGAATGGCTAAACGAAATGACTACCAATACTTATTTTGAAGTAAACTATTTGTTTGAATAATTTCACAGGTAAACAAGTGGATGACAATTTGACACTTGCTGACTTAGGAGTTGGGCCAAATGGAACTGTACAGCTAGAGCTTCAGTCGACTGACCCTGTCAACACTCCAATCAAAACATACCGTCCCAAACAGGAGTATCACATGCCTGACGTGATTACTGTCCGTATACAAGGAGGAGAAGGTACTGTAATGTACCAGAAATATGGTGATTTGATTGCATCAGTTTAACTTGGTCCTTTCTCAGTTCAAGGGTTTTTCCCTTCAATAATTGTAGGATAATTGTTCCCCAAAGTCATTTATCTAAAAATATTTCAATTTGGGGGTTTTCTGTTTATAAAAACCTGTGTGATCAAATAATCATGATAGGTAAATTTTTGGTAAACAAATTTAGGAATCGGTTGTCATTCTAATTGCATAAATGTTTTATCATGTTATAAATGCCAATGTTAAATTTGAATTTATATTTTATTTTTGTTGTGCCTATAAGAATTTAATTCTGAATGAGTTGTAGAAGGTCATAAAATAATTTTCTTGTTCTCATATTCTTGGTCCAAATAAAAAATTTCTGTGAGCTATTCTTTATAATAAAAGTGTTTAAATAAGTTAAAATAACATGATATCCTTCATGCATTTCCCCCCTTTGATCAGGTTGAAAATACCTCACACTTTTTTTAAATGAAAAAAGAATTTGTCTTCCTCATTATTTAACACAGAATTTGTCCTGAGAACTGGAAAAAAAATCTGCATATCTTAATAAGCATTTTTAATTTCTTATATCAAAATTATTTATATGAAAAGAAAGGATAAGGGAGAAATACCAAGAAAACAACAACAATAAATTATTCTTCATTTGCAGAATTCATTTGCATACAATTTTCCTTGATTAAATTTTCAGGTATCATAGTGCTGCTTATTTTATTATAAAGTTGCAATTATTTTATTGAGAATTTTTTTCTTCCCCCTTGTAAAGGTAAAAGGTAAAAGCAACTTTTTCAAACCTCATTGTCTAATCCTGTATTTTCTGCTTCATGTAATCATATGGATTTATGTATTTACAGAAGGTGAGGCTCGTGATGTAGTTGTTGAAATAGAGAGAGCTACACGTAAAAAGCCTTTTATTGGTGGATACAGACATAAACAAACTGGTATTGAGTTCCACCATGCCTCTGCTCAAACTATGAAGAAACAGCCACCACCTTCTAATGTTCCCAAATTCTGTCGAGATACACAGACTGTTGAACAAAAACACAGAGTACAGCAGACCACAAATGATATGTCCACACAAATGACAAAAATCGGTGTGTATGTGTCAAATATTCCCGATAAATTGGTGACACCTGGAAAATACACAACAGCTGATGACCATCATAATATGATTTTACAAAGAGTAAGTGGATTTTTAAGATGTTTATATTGGTAAAAAACTTTTCCCCTAGACGATACATTGTGTATTAAGGTGCAGTGTAATATGCTGAAGATGAATAAAAAGATGGGTCACCATTTGAACAATAATATATTTTGAGATTTGAAAATCCAGCTTTACAGTTTTTTATCATTTTTTGTAGAAAAAAAAATTGTCCTTCTAATAAAAAACATTTTATTGCTTTGGTTGCCCTCAGTTTTTGTAATGATTCAGCTGTAGTATATAAAAGGTTAATGTTAGAAAATTTTAACAAAATATTATATTGTAAAAAATGTTTTTATTACACTAAAGATCCACCTCATAGCTATTGCCTAAATTCAAGTTGGTTTTCATAAACTTCATTTCTGATTTTTTTTCTAATTTAAAAAAATCGATAACAAATTACCAAAAACATACACAAGATGAAAAGTAAGATGTTCAAAATTACTTTATACACCATTCAATTTCAGATTATCATTATTCAAAAATATTATAGACGGTGGTTAGCAAAAAGATATGTACAAAAATTAAAAGAAGACAAAAAACGTAGGGAGGAGTTTGAAAAATTAGAAGAAATAAGAAAGAAAAAGGAAAAAGAAGAAAGAATTAAAAAAGAATTTGAGAGAAGAATGAACCCCAAAACAAAAGAAGACTTTGATTTACTGTATCATGCATTAGAAAGTAAGTAGTTTGTATTTAATTACAGAGCTTCTTACAATTATCTCCCCTGGAACCAAGATACTCTAAAGTTAATAGTTATATTTGATTGATAAACCATAGAATTGTTCAAGCTTTCTGAAATTTAGACACCTTACTTCTAGCAGGTCCTGTAATATTTCAATTTAACTTGATTGAGACGTCAACTCACTTAATAGTCTCCATTGTTGAAAGGTCAGTTTTTCAATTTCCCATCTTTAGAGATGAACCTCTTTTAAGAAGAACTAATTTTTAATGATAAATCTGGTAACATTGATAAAGAGAATACTACAATGAATGTCAACCAATATATTGATTGGGAACTTAATTGATTTACTAATTGTCATCCCATGAAATGTGAATAACAGTATAAACTATGTTATAGAGTGGAGGTTGGAGGAGATGGAGAGAATCAATCAAACACTAGATGGTGCTGAACGTAAAGCTGCCTTGTGTATGTTATTAGACCAGGAAACACAGTTGATATCTGCAATTGGCCGACATAAAATAGAGGCAGACACAGAAAATAAAGATAAAAGGATACAAGCATTCCTTAGTAAGGTAAGAAAAACAGAACAGGCATACCAATCTGCAATTTGTGGTTATAAAATAGACACAGATTGCCATTGTTACAATTAAAACAGGGACAGATTCAAACAATAAATAAACAAAGCATGAATAACGTACATACGTTAAGCATCAGATACATAATCTGGATCCATGTTGAAATGAGTTGTAAAAGTAAAAATGAAATTGTAATGATATTGGAGTTGAGTTTGTCTATAATATTAAGGTTTTGTATACATTTACAGGTAAACAAAACCTCTGTTGTAATTTTTCATAGTTAGTTTTCATTTTCGTAATTGGAAACATTTCAATTATATTAATCTTAACGATTGTAGGCAGCTGCACCGAAGAAATGGAAGGGTTTTGATGGTAAAACTACAGAAATGGACACGCCTTATACAATACGAGCTAAAGAATTACAAGACATCTACAACAGTATAAACATGAAATATCTAACTCAAGATGAAAGATTAGATGTTCTCCTAACTCTTAAACATACAGTTAAGGTAAGGACAAAACTGTGTAGATGTTGAACATTTGTCATTAAATATGGATTAAAGGACAAATTACATAAACTTTTAAAGCTTTGTAAAGTTAATTTCCAATAATAAAAATTTAAGCATTTAATTCCAGTTGTTTATATTGGTTTATATTTGACATGTCTGTGTGTGCTATTTGAGCAGTTGTATATAAATGAAAATTATCTCAGTTATTAGTTTTTTTTCGTTTTAAGGGCATCTTATTTACACACATTTAAAAGCATAACTTATCCTTTGTTATACTTTCATTTCAGGAACATGACTGTAAACTCACTCAGGAAATTATAGAACTTATTGATAGAGAGGCAGACTTATTAATGAGAGGTGTCCGGGAAAACAACCTAGATGGGCTTAGAAAACGGATTTCAACATTGTTCCTTCAATATATCAAAACTCCTACTTTCAATCCAGAGGCTGCCAAACTACTTAAAGTAAGCAAATCATACCAGGCTTTTATATATCAGAAGGGTTGCAATGTTAAATTATCAAATGGATTTGTCTTTGTATATGTCTCCTTCACATATAAAAGCTAACCATTTCTTACCATTCTTTCATGGAGCAGTTCTTAAATCAAACAGCTGCACAGTTTACTGTAAACAAGGACATTTTATGGCAGTTCATTTTTTTTGATGAAGCCATAAACAGATAATACTGCTGAAAATTATTAAAAAATGAGGTTTTCCACTTACCTAGAAAACAGAATATGTAGTAATATACCCCTGTTACATGCAGAAATATTTGAATTTCAGTTAAACATAAGGAAACATAAATACTTATTTGAACTGAAAAGAACAAATCCCAAAATAACACAGTGAAATTTCCTTGTATAAAGTATGACATATAAAATTTAAAATAAATCACAGCCCAATTGAAAAAATATTGAATTTATATACTTTTTTTTCACATTTTAATAAAAACTTGTTTTATATTTAAGGTTCCTCAAGATCCGTCAGTGCTACGTAAGAATATTTACTTCTGTCCAAGTTGTAACCAGTACCTGCCGTCCACAGATTTCGCCTTATCGTCCAACTCTCGGAATGTTGGTAAATGTAGACGTTGTACCAAGATTGACAATGATGCTAGGACCAGACAGGACTTTAGTACATTTCAACATATGCTCAAATCTCTACGTAAATCTGAAGAGGGCTTCAAAGATGGTTCTAGGATTGCTTTCTTATTACAGGTAAACCATAAAATTTTTAGAATATTTGTTTTTGTTTTTTAAATGCTTTATCAATATCCTTGCATTTCAAAAAACAAAACACCCATTCTTATAATTCACCAATTTTATTAATTATTTTTATTATGGTATAGACATTAAAAAGTAAAAGTATTAATGTAAGATATTGTTGATCTTAATTTAACATTTCTCAATTTCAGGAACAAGACTTGCGTTATTTGGTGGAGAAGATATGGAATGGTCAGAGTATATTGAGTGCGTGGGAAGATCTGTATGATTTGACCTTTGTACGCTGGGATAAACACCAGGAATGGTCGCCATGGAATTGTATCTTATTGACCAAGGATGAAGCTGCTGCTCATGTCAAACTTGTCGACTTAGAGGAGGTATAGAAAAATAATATTTAAAATTTAAATTTAACATTTTTTTTTTAGAGTGACCAGTGATTTAAAGATGATAGTCTGGAATGTCTGCTTTCTGAAGTAATCAAATCACTTGTAAATTGCTGAAAAATAGCCATACAGTTTTAATATTAAAATGTTTTGGTTTCATTCCACTGCAGCTATTGCATATATTTCCGACAAAGTGAAAATTGCAATTTTTTAAGCCTATGTTACATTTTGAATTTCACTATATGTGCTATTATGGCATGTAATAGAGCCTTACAAATAAATCTTTTTGACAACAAAAACATACAAACCTCCAAGCCTGAGGTTGGGTCTAGTTAATGATTGATTTTGTGGCACACTGTTACCCAGTGTACAGGTACTGAAACTACATACATGTACTGGTTTAATCATGTCTTTTAATGGACTAAAGTTTTTGATTTGTTCACTTGGTACACACATATTAAGGTCAATTATTTGGACTTTACAATAAAGTAATCATTGTAATTTAATTGTTAGCTATGTAGACAATCTTAAACACATGCAGTTCTATCCAGGAGTTAAATTATATATGTATGCAGATGCAGATGGATTATGACTTGTGCAATAAATGATAATTTATATTGCAGGGTTATGGCCATGTTTTCATGCACAAAGTGAAACAGAAGCATACCTTGGCCCGGAACTATTTCTCTAGACTTCCTGGAATGGCAGAACATGTCAAAGAGAAGGCAAACGAGAAATCTATGGTGTCTGGACCTTCTGTAGCAGGACAACCAGCACCAGTACAGCAAAGGGCTTGAGCTGGAAAATGATGGACTGGACTGATTTCTTGATCAAAATGCCGAACTTGGCATTCAAGTCAATCTTCATGTTGCAAATCCAAATTTATGAAAGGAAGACATTTTTGTCGAAAAATCAGCCCATGCGATGGCATTTACTGAAACAATCCCTGAAGACAGTAAGGCAAATAAATAATTTGTTTTGCAATGTGATGTTATGATCGCATAGCAAAACCCAATTTTGAAGTTCTAAATACCTTGTAAATTAAAAAAATTGTGATCAAAATGAGAGGTAAAAACTTTGCGCAATAGTGCACAATAAATAAAAAAAACAACTTTGGAAGGAAGGGGATGGAATATTGATGACTGTGATATTTAATTTTAATTATATTATGATTTTATTTATAAATAGTAATAAATGATATTAATATACACTAACCTTGATTTAATTCTTTGATGATGTTCTAAGACGTGGGTATATACTGTAAATGCAGATATTATTGTGATGTTTTTATTATTGCGAATAATGTGACAGGCTTTTAGTCGCAATAATTTCAAATTCCAAAATTAAGTTAATATGTTGTGCTACAACTTTTGGAAATCTGCAAAAATTAAACTTGCATTATCATCGCTTTTTAGAAATTTGCAATAATGAATGCACGCAATAATTTCTGAATTTACATTTTCATATATTAAGTTTGATATTCATGAAGTACAGTGAGCAATATTGAACAGATGAAAAAAGCTTATTCACCAATGGTCAACTTTCAAGATTGGCAAACCCTCAAAGCGTTTTTTTTTGCTTGGTTTGAGAAAATCTTGGTAATGCATCTTGGACTGGCTTTTCATAACATGACAACACCAAACCAATAAAAAAAACTTTTGAGATCAAATTTCCAATGAATGCTATCAACAGTGTGGAGTTAGTTCCTAAAATACACATAAAAGGACATACCTTATACCTAAATTAACCCTTTACGGCTGTATATTATCTAAAGGCAACATGGGTCATTTTTTCAGTTCTGGTCTCCCATAAACCCCCAGGCACAATAAAATGCAACTGTGAATGGCTTGTTGGAAAGATATGGTGACTGAAAGAAACTCTGAAAATCATAAATAAATGTTTTCAAACATTTATTTTGACATGTTCATCTTATGTACCCAAAAATATCAATATGTCACTAAAAAGGACATTTTTGGCTTTGGGTAAATGGGGCTAACAATTAGGGTCAGAGCCCCTTCATATTTGTCCCCCGCCTTTCGCAAAAGCAGGGGACTATAGAATTTGGGGTTCCGTCATTCTGCATTTCGTTTCCGGACTCTTTAACTTGATATCAGCTTGCCCAATTTGAACCAAACTTATATAGTTATATAGTTGGTTGGAATATGGAAGGGGAAGAACTCTGATAATTTTGAAGTCAAAAGGTCAAAATCAAGGTCATTTAATTTTTTTATAGAAAATTTCTGTTTCCAGATTATAATGAGTTTGCCTTACCCGATTTTAACAAAATGTTAATTTCTCATCGGAATTCAATGGGGTTTTTTGCATATGATTTCTAGTAAAAAATGCAACAAAACTTACCTCCTAGCATTTTTTTGTATAACTTACCGGTTTTGAGATACAAGGGACTAAACGGCTGCAAAACGTCCTTTTGTGCAGTGTTGATCCAATTTAGATGGGGGTTTTCATTGCATCCCTCTCAAAGAAAGATCTGATTATTATGCAAACAGATTTTTGCTATCTCTTACCATTTTCAAGATGACTGGGGCCAAAACAGCCAAGAAATTTTTGGAATTCTTTCATTTCTCATCAGATTTTGATGGGGTTTGATGCAATTGATTCCTTGTGGAAAATGCAACAAAAGTTACTATTACTCATTCAGGTACATGTATATATATTTTTTTAAACATTCATTAACTAATAAGCATTTCCATTAAATAAAACTAAAATGTGGGGACATGAGTGTTTTGTCCCAACAGCCAATACACATGTCAGACCAAAAAGAAAATTTTTTTTTGAGTGTTGCCAACCATTCAAAAAGGCAGAAATGTCTTTTTGGCCCCAAGGAACTTCAAAACCATAGACTGAGAGCTTTATTATATGTCTGCTGTATTTTTGATTTTCGTTATACACTGGCGTTGTCTATCAAGTAACTTGATACGTGCCACTAGTGGAGCAGGAGTTGCCTACCCTTCAGAGCACATGAACTCACCCGAGTTTACAGTGTAGTGGTGTTTGTCCCATGTTTGTATTTGGTTTCTCTTTGTTGGCTTCGGTCTTATCTGTCTTCTGATTAAAAAATTTTTGTCTGCCCCTTTGGTGTCTTGTAACTTTTTTTCATAAAGCAAATGTGGAAGACCGTGGCCTATTTTACTAGAAGCCACAGTAAGAAGTGCATGGGGTTGTGCTGCAGGTTTCCATGACAACCAGTTCTAAAATGACTGTTTCTGATTTTATTTTTTGGGGATTGTGTGGCAATGAGACTTGTGTCTCAGACAGATAATTTTTTCCAGTGCAGTGTTTACAAGATATATTGGCATTGATTTAGTAAAAGAAAGAAATATGGAGGTAATGATTTATATTATTTCAGAATCTGTGAAGTTTTTGATAATGTCTCCTTTATACAAGTGGACTAGAAAGGATCACAGGTTAGCTCATTGAGAAACATTTTAAGTATCTACAATGTTCTTTGATGGCATTTTTCAATTGAATTTTAAAGAAAGAATATGGAATATATGCCTGAAAGATATGATCCATACCTTACATGTGTTTATAACAAATACACATGTATTCAAAAGCCAAATTTAACTGCCTGTAAAGTGTGCAGGATTTACCCTCATTAGACACGCAAGGTGAAAAAATAGGACGACCAATTAAATTTTATGAATTCACCTTTACATTCTGAGTTATTCATTACTTAACAAGATGAAATAATGAACGATTTAAGCCAAAGATATCCTGCGGGTAAGTCAAATTAAAAAAATTATATTTTTACATAGGATTGCATTATGGAAAGAGACCTAAAGAAATATTCAGATTATAATGTATGTAGAGAATACTGGAATATATGCAAATTTCACTGCAGATGCAACTGATGTTAACAATTGAAAGTTCAGATATTATTGATGTAGATGTTTCACCATTGATGAAGAGCTTTTAAGTTTTCTTGCAGTTTGACTGTTTGTGAATTCTTCTTGAACAAAAATCCTCCCTATTTTCACTCTTTGTTAAAATCATTTAGGAACACTATTTAAATGAATCCATAGGAACTGAACAGTTAAATATTGATAAATCTGACAAATATTGTCCATGGAATGTCAAACAGTGCCATAGGTCTTGTTCTACTGTTTTAGGTCATAATGGACTCGTGTTAATTTCAGAATTTTGGCCATTTTCCAGAATTTTAGTCCGAAAATGCCATTTTCCAGAATTTTAGTCCGAAAATATAGTGTCAAGTTCTGCACACATTGTATATCATTGCGAAATGTGTGTGATTTTCAATCTGATGCAGAAATGTTAAGATTGTTGAATTTCAAAGCTAAATCGGCTTAGATAAAAAATATTTTAAACAAAATTCTTTTTTAGAAAAGGTAATATCCAAAACCACATCATTCACTTTATAACCTTATATTCATTTTCACAGGGAATGTAAAAAAAATATTTTTCATTTCTGTGAAATATATCTTCTCAACTTTTCTGAAATCCCTTTCTGGAAACTATTTCTGCAAATATTCTTCTGCAAAACCAAATTATCCATTTATGATACCAGAAATGTGTTGCTCATGCACAACTATGAACAGACAAATTATCAAACCAGAGGCTCCTAGTAGCCTGTAATTGCTCACCTGTCTCAAACAGCCTTGTATTTAAACTTTGTGCAGAATACCCTAAGAAACATTCATACAAAGATACATCTAAATCCATTCAGTAGTTTCAGAGGAGATTTTTAAAAGTTTAACTTTAAAATAAGCTAAAAACAAGAGATATGTGGAGACCGCATTAAAGCCGGATTTTTCAATGTTATAATACAAGACATACCTCATTTAAGGGGAGATAATTTCGACAA
>JAULBM010227932.1:0-17078 GCA_032357055.1 Geukensia granosissima
AACCAATTAAACTAAAAATTCTGTTGGATTTTCTTTTTATAGACATTATTCAATACAAAAAATATAAAATAATAGATATTCGCCAATTTTCATTTTTAGCCAAATTCTTGGGCCTAAAATGGGCCTTAACGACCCTAGTCCTTTGCAGACAGTGATAAAAATAATGTTTATGTTGCAAAATGATGAGATATTGTAAAGATCCTGTAAACTGTGTCTAAAATTGCCTAACTACCAATTCGTACAAAGTTCAATATCAAACAACAAGATGGAGTATAGGCCACTATCTTTCCAACTCATATTCTTCTGACAGAAATTATTTAAGTATACACCTAAAGTCTAGGAAAACTTTTAACTACCTCTATACAGCATTCCGAAAAGGCAGATCCATTCTTCAAATTATGAAAAAATATGGCCGCCAGGGTAAATTGCTGTTTCAGATTGGCTGATACAAAAGATATCCTTTTCTGTGTGATAGCTTTGCTAGATGCCAGACAAAAATGACAGATTACTGCTAATGGCTTTACTTAACAATGAATTCTCATATTTTGTATGCATTTTCTTAAAGTTCTATAGAAAGTTTCCTCATTAAGTTTTGTTGGGATTACGAGTAAAGGATTAGAATCCCACTCACTGGCGTGTTGAATGAAAATCAAAGTGTAAAAGTAAAATGATTGCCATTACCCAATTGTTAACGAATATACTACTGAAAACTGAAAGTACAATAATTAAAAAGATAACAAAGGCATCCGATAATCACAAGTCCTGTCAACGAATATACCATTGAAAGTACAATAATTAAAAAGATAACAAAGGCATCCGATGATCACAAGTCCTGACTTGATACAGACGAGTGTAGCATGCTGGGTTAGACTGATTTTGCTGAATATAACCGTCACACTTCAACAGTTGTATACGTATAGGTGATAGCATATCAGTTTATTCAAAGTTAAATAATCTGGATAATATATTCGTAATATTTTTTAATATTTAGTTGACGCCAGCTTCTCGTGGTCAGGTACATTGTGCACAGCTAGGCAAGATTTATCCAATTCTTAATCAAATTTTCAAAGCTTTATTTTTTTCTTATTGTTCTAAAACAATTAAATTATGTTTTATCTTTCTTCCTCAAAAGAGTCTTATTTTTTTTTTAAAATCCGTTAACCCACTTATATCCAATAAATACATACATCTCCAAACTGTGATTGGGGTTTTTGTTCTTTTTTCCCTCTTTCCATCATTGATTATTGAATAATACTCGGAACTTGTTTATATTTGCTTGATGGCGGATTTACAAGTTTAGTATAAAGGTAGTGCATCCTACCAAGTGTTTGTTGATACGATAACATCTAGGTTATTCTATCGACAAGAATACTTCAAATGGTGTGTTATGCCAGTATCGGGATTTATTTACTGACATGCTGTGATTACAATGACATCGAATATTCCACGCTGTTTGTTTATGATATAAGATCTACGCACTAATGCATATGTTTCTTTATCAGATTTGTCGATAAGTGAGAATTGTAATGTGGCTTTACACAGACCGACTACCGCTAGTTGTTATGAAGTCAATGAACCCTGTAACGCTGTTGATGATGACGTATATCCTAATCTAACCTTTTCGTCGTGTCTGTCTGACAATCCCTGGTGGCAGGTAGATTTGCAGGATGTGTATACAATAAATAGCATCAATATTACTGACATCAATGGAAACATAAATGGCAAGTTTTCTTTATACTACAAGTATGAAAGATAGTTTTAATAATTTAAACATACAGAAGTCGCTCATTAGTTCAAAGTAATAGCAATCACGTTATAGAAAATAATATCTATTTATATGGTAAATCAGCCTTTATTCAAACTTTTAAGAGAATTTTAGAATCTTTTAGCTTGTGCTGAGAAAATCTTTTGACGAACAGCAACTGAATAGATAAAATTTGCATGATGATAATGATGCATTTACTGATAAATCTCTTAGGTATTTTGATAGTTCCATTTTACGACAAAATTTTTAGCTGTCTTTCATATCCAAAATCCGAGATAGCCCATGACACATTATGTAACATGAATGTTTCTGTCACCATTAGCTTACTGCTGTACTAAACATCGGACTATGTTATGTAACATGAATATTTCTGTCACCATTAGCTTACTGCTGTACGAAACATCGGACTATGTTATGCTGCTATCAGTTAATAACAATTTAGCAACTAAAAAAAAAGGAGATGAAGTATTTAAAGTAACATGATTGTTATGGAAATATATTTCATTTTTGTTATTTACAGAAATATTGAGTTATATAACTAAACGATCATTTAGTGTAATATCTTTCAAATTTTAGTACTTTAAGTGTACTATTTTTACCAACATTCTAAAGACAATTTAAGATTCTACAATTTATGAATGTAGTTCGAAATACAATGTTAACGACAATTTATAATTGTTAATAATTGATTATTGTAAAGCTTTTAAAGACAAATGAATCATACGTTTTATTGAATCTTTATTTAAAATAAAAACAGAAAATGGTGTATTTAAAAGCGTGGTTTGTCACTGCCTAATATCAAAAATCAGTTATCGGCCTTAGAAAAAAAAAACAGAAAAGCTTATTATTTGCCATTTAGTTCTAATTGGGGAGTAGTTGTATAACTTATAGAGACATTTAGCTATCATTTTTGTAGCAATCCAACTTGTAGAAATTCAACTAAAACAAATACAGTAATTAGTATATATGATTATTCATCACTGTTCTTTTATAAAGATGTATTTCTATAGCAATAACACCTTAATAGAGGAAAAGATAAAAATACCAAGATTTACAAAGCATCACCAAATAAAAAAAGACAACCCCGCATTGTCCATTTTCCAATCCGGCATTCCAAATGTTTATAAATATGTTGACAAAGGTAGGATTAAACTATATGCTGCTAGTGGCATTCTTTTCCAGAATGATCGCTTGCTTCAATACTGAAGCAAGTAATACCTTAAGAAAAAGCATGCCAACAGCAGCATATAGTATAATCCGACCTTTGTCAACATATTTATATAACATTTGGAATGCCGGATTGGAAAATGGACAATGCGGGGGGTGTCGTTAAAGAGGCAGGAACTATTAACCCTACCAGACTACCTGAGTTTACCCCGGTAATTTGGCGGGGTTCGTATTGTATTTATTATATATAATTAATCGGTGAATGTTTCACTTTACCAAATGAGTATTGTTTCAGAAATAAAACTTACATGTCATGTCATAAATATGAAATTTACGCTTTAATGCTAGATGATTTATTCCATAAACGCATCAGGATTTTTAAGTTAACTGCTAGTAAATGTTTTTTCCAGAGGATTTACGTATTTTAGTGAGCCAAGAATCGTCATCCGACGGAAATCTAATTGATGCTGTCGAGTGTGGTCTATTACATGTATTAGGTATTTTTTCCCAAATGTCTTGCAGTGATGTGTTAGAAGGAAGATATGTACGTGTTTTAAAACCTTTGAAGTCTACAATTCTAAGGATAAAGGAAGCACAGATATTTGGTAAATTAGAGTTACTTCATGATTAACTATTTTATACAACTATGACAATACGACCAAGAAACCATTTGACATTTATTATACTCCTTTAATTTTATAAGAGGTGAATGCCCAACAGAGAATTTACCATTGTCTTGAGGTATAATTTAGTATACATTAGGTATCCAATTTTAAATCTTACTGTTTTACGTTTTTCACTTTTTATTATTTTTTATTGAAACTATGTTTAAATGTGTTGGCACCGGAGAGAATAGTTGAGAATCAGGGCAGACATTGATGGTAAGATTTGATTAATCGCTGATTGGGTTGATGGCACACATATGGAAATGTAAATACTTGAAAATTTGAATTAAAACTATGTTTCAATCCACATTTTGCTGTAGAACAGGGTTTCCTAAAAAATACTTTATCTATATCTTAACAGTTTCGAATATCACATGAATAAATAATTGTTCACTGTGGGTCTGTTCTATAAAATGAATTCGAAGATACCGAAAGGGGCAGACGAAATCATTAAATCAAAGGACAGAAAAAACCGTGACCAACAAAACGAAACAAAACACAGCATAGTACACACAACACTACCATGAAAACTAAAGCTAAAGTAACACAACAAAAACAAGGTTGAGTACAGGTACTCCGGAAGGGTAAGCAACTCTTAGTCCATGTGTATTGCTGCTTACATGAGTTCTACTTGACTGTATTTTACCTGCCTGAACTGAATAAAGCTCCATAGATCCTGATTTACAATAAACAGTTAATGACTGAGTCCGAGGAAAACTGCTGTTTTGTATTACCCGAGGATTGAGCTGTTGACCGAAGCCGCAAGCTGACGGCAACAGTTCAGTTAAAGGGTCAAACAAAACATCTGTTGTTCGATGATCCAGTCAACTGTTTTGTTATACCTTTGTCTATCAGAACTGATCAAATGACGTGATCAGCAATAAAATTAAGCCACGCCTACACGGTTAACAGGCAAAACTGTTGACTGTTGAAAATTATTAATGTTTCAGATATTATAAATGTTATATTGCAATAACTTTTCAAAGGAAGATTTAAAAAGTTATTAAATGATATATATTAATTTGGGTTCTTCCAAATGTTTCATGAAGCCTTATTGGTCTTATTGAAACCCTAAAGATACCTTCAGATCTTTTCTATTGTGATTCTTATTGAAGACCTTGTAGATTAACCGGTAACAATTTATTGCAAAGAACAAGGTGAATTTAAGGCTCTTTTCATCCTCAGAAAATATCAAGAAATGAAATTTAATCGAAGGAGAAATTTATGTTATCAAACAATAACGGTTTTCAGAACCCTTCGCATTAAAAAATCTAGGTAGAAGACTTATTATTTCATTTCAGTTTTTAAAAACAGCTGCACCTTTGCCTTTGCCTGTTTTTGTTTTCATTTTATCTGTCCTTGTGCTGATAAAATGTTTCTTTTTATAAGCTTTTGCATCTTACCGAATACCGTGGAATGACTTTTTTGCATGTGTACCCTGCTATGGGTGATAAATGAATCGTAGTCTACATTACGATGATTTTTTTAACATAAAATGGATAACGCTTGCCTGGGACTCCGGCTTGGTGACACCGTTGTAATAAATAGGTTTTTGTTTTATGACATGTCGCGTGTTTTGTACAATCCACGAACTATGTACAATTCTAAAACATGCGTCAACTGATGGAGTTTTCCTGCAAATTTACGTCACAAAACAAAAGGACTGTTACGCAGAAGCGACACAAAACCGGAGTCCTCGGTGGGCGTATTCCATTACATAAAAAAGAATACAACTAAGAAAGACTCTTACTACCTTTGCTCTTTTTGAAATTTGGAAAAATGTTTTCCTCTTTTCGATTTGACATAAACGAAGGTAAATTTGCAAATTTTCTTTTTTATGTCTTTTCTCAATAACATCTGTCTGTTGATACCAGAAAACGATGTAACATACAAATAACAAATACAACAGTAATTGCAATATAAAACATTTTTACTAATGATGAATTAATATGGGGAATTTTGATACGCTGTATGGGCAATTCTAGAAGTACCCTTTCATCAGTAGCATAGGAGCAAATATAGATAAGCCGAGGTATTAAGTACTCATATTCAAACAAACCGAAATAGGCAGCCTAATCCAGCTAGAAAGACAATCTGCAAAACCATAAATTGTTTATTCGGGGAATTAGGATTTAAATTATTCCTGAAAATTTTGTGAAATAAAAAGTGTTATATTCATGCTATACAAGTCTGACAATTTGGCTGGTAAATACCTTCTTACTTCCGTTCCACCAGCAGAGGCATCGACCTAGTAGTTTCAAAATACAGGTTTACCAGTGTTGAATAAATATGGTGAATTTTGATATGTGTACGCGCATTTCATAAAGTAATCTCTAGTCAGGATCATTAAAACAATATTAATCATCCTACACATTAACACATTAGACTTCTACGACAAGAATTTTTATCACAGAGAAGAAGGCTGTATTTTTTTAATTTCTAAATACCTTTTATTAAGAAGTTAAATTTTATGAATAGCACATTTAAGACGGCGTTGTCGATAGATTAGGCTTCATATTTTGGTTTGTCTGAATATGAGTACTTCTTTTGCAATTTTTGGATCTCGGTTGCCTATGTTTTAATGAGGTCTAATTGCCGCTAATGAGAGGTTACTCCTTGATACACATGTACAACATAACTAGAGACAAAGGTAAATGAGAGATTACTACTTGGTACACATGTACAACATAATTAGAGGCAAAGGTTAATGAGAGGTTACTCCTTGATACACATGTACAACTTAACTAGAGGCAAAGGTAAATGAGAGGCTACTCCTTGATACACACGTACAACATCACTAGAGGCAAATGTAAATAGGAGTTACTCCTTGAAACACACGTACAACATAACTAGAGGCAAATGTAAATGAGAGGTTACTCCTTGATACACATGTACAACATAACTAGAGGCAAAGGTAAATGAGAGGTTACTCCTTGATACACATGTACAACATAACTAGAGGCAAATGTAGATGAGAGGCTACTCCTACTCCTTGATACACACGTACAACATCACTAGAGGCAAATTTAAATGAGAGTTACTCCTTGATACACACGTACAACATCACTAGAGGCAAATGTAAATGAGAGTTACTCCTTGATACACATGTACAACATAACAAGAGGCAAAGGTAAATGACAGGTTACTCCTTGATACACATGTACAACATAACTAGAGGTAAATTTATGATAAGGCCTCTATTTGACCCCAAAATTTCATGCATAGTTCAAAGTTTTTCAAAAATAGAAAAAATATGACTGATAATGTAAAAACGCATTTTGCCCTCAGAAAAAGCTTTTTAAGGCCCATTAGACTATTCAAATGAGGCCATCAACACCTTAAAATCTAAAGATGTTCAATGTTTGCTTTGAACTTGTCAAAATTGTGGGGTGATGTGATAGTGTTTGGTTAAAAAAACACAGAGCGCATAAGAGACCTATCATGTTTTTTTAGCAATTTCATAGTAAACAAATTATTTAAAAGTTTAGTCTCGCTTGCGCTTGTTGTTATCGGGACAAACATATGTAACAATAAAGATTTCTCAATTTATGATAAATGAAAAAAGCAAATCTCAAGCCACTGTTTTCATGAACTGTTAAGTTCTGCTGACTTGGCAAATGTGAGCTTTCAATTATTTAAAAGAACAAACTTTTTCTTATTAAATAACCTCAAATTTACGGCCAAATGCAGACCTTATTATTCCTATATAATATTTATTCGGCATTGGTAAACATTTATTTTAAAACATGTTTTTATATGTTGAAAAGAGATGCAAGCAAGAGACGTTAAATAAAATGCATTGTTTATCTCTGTATGATCTGTGTGATCCCGGGTCTTCCCTGCCATACTGACATAAGCAAATACAGATGCTCATCAATCACAAGTATAAAAAATAGGAGAGGTGGCATGATTGTCCATGAGACAGCCATCCACCAAGTGACAGTAGAATTTAAACTTCTACAGGTCCGATTACGCAATAAACAATTGACAAAGGCATATACATACAATATTCGATATTTTTCAGCACAAGTAAGTGATAATTGTCCAAATATATCTGAAAAATGGATGTGTGGAGAACTCTGTGAAGACTTTCCTGGAGCTACTTGGGAAGAATCATGTGATGGCTGTATGTGTCCATGTACGACAGGCCAATACACGGGACATCTCTATACTCAGGACGAACTTCAAAAGAAGATTGACGAGCTTGTTAACAATATTAGGATTGACAAGAAAAGCACATCAAATTCCAAGAGGAAATTGATAAGTGCCCCCGATGGCAGAAAATCTGCTATGGCTGTCGGATCAATGGGAGTAGTTATTTTGTGTTTATTGTTGACTGGGATCGTGGCCATGGACGCAAGTAGACTCGTTGGCGTTGTGCATATAATAAAACGTATCTATGAGATACGTAAATGAAAAAGAAAAATTGTCCAAATGAAATATATTTATTGTGACTAGAATTTGAGAACATTCGGATACCCAATGTATCGATGAATTTGACTTCTACTTCCGACAAAACTTCTGAAAAAGTCTGTTAGTGTTATGACATTAATGACTCTAAATGGCCTGTAGAATGGGAAAGAAAATCATTACTGTAATCGTGGACATTTTCGCTGCGAACATTTAGCGAAATGAATTTCGTGAAATCATGATTTAAGTAAATTCTTGCCATCATATTTCATTGGCGTTGTGTGAGTTTCTGTGAAAAAATTAAAGAAGAGAAATAAGTGAAATAACGCCTCACCTGAAAATTGTTACATTAACAGTATACGATTAATAATATTTAAAGACATGCATGTAAACATCAATGACTTAGTGGAATATACCATTGAGGATTAACAGTTTTTAAGATTTTGGTTCTCCACTAGTTTTTTTTTTTTTTTTATTAATCTTGTGTTTAAATCATTGTTTATGTTAACTAACATTCTAAAAGAAACGACATCCATTTATGTTTAATGACCAAAGTAAAAATATAATTTTAACAAAATAGTATTTTTTGTTAAAATTTTTGGTATATTATCAGCTTTTTTGTTTGTTAAACGTACAAATTTAAAACAACGTAAAAACAATATATAATATTACATTTTAAAACCAGTAAAATAGGCAATTGTAAAAAATAAAAAAAGCATATTAACTTTGTGTTACAAATGCCCCGCAAGGATAATGCAAGTACACAAAACGTACAATCATATTGACCTGATTTTTATAAAAATAAAACATATACTATAAACTAGCTGATGAAATACAAAAATAATCATGATCATATTCTAAATCGTGAGGGTATGTAAGAGGTTTTTTTCCAACACTTCCAAAAACTTTTGGACCAGATTTCACTGTCCATTTGATCTGATCATAGCCCCTCTGACGTTCACAAAACTACACATAACCTTTCTTAAAGTCAGCAAAATATCTTTATATCTTATTAAAACAGATATTATGTCTTATTTTTCATAAACACATTTTTAATGATTTATAAAAAGTCAACGGCAAAGGAGCAATTATTTCTTCTAAGTTTTCAAAACAGGCACGGAACACGCAATCTGATTGGAGCTTTATTAATAATGAACCAATCGGATCACTTGTTTTACTTCATTCATGGCGGTGGACACAAACGGTGATATTTATACAAGATGAAAATCAATCAAATAAGGAGAATTTGAAAGTAGGACTGTCATGAAGGAAGGCTTTTTTATGGTATTAATATTTTAATAACAATTGGAGACATCAAATACAGTATCCGCGTGCCTAGAAACCTTCCTGTCAGATAGAGTAGAGGTATTTGCCCAATTTGCCTTACCTAGACTTTTTGGGTAATTTCAAAAAATTCTTAGACGAGAACTTTTTTACTTCTTGACCTTAAATCTTCATATATGGCTCCTTTTAAAGAAAAATCACCGATCTTTCCAACCGTGTAAAGTACAGTAAGGGAAAGTCATTTGTATATGAAAATATTCACCAGACGTATTTTTCTTTTTCAGATTTTTTATTGCCTTTAACAAGAATAGCTAAAACATGAGAGACTCCATTCATGAAACATACCTTAGGATTTCAATTAGCATTATCAAACATTGCAGAAGTTACTTGATTTACTACTGTAAAACAAATTCAAGGTGAAAGTTGATTTCTCGAAAAATATTTTGATGAAAGTTAATAAATTGCAATTCCTTTTAATTTCCTTTTTTATGGGGTGAATTCTTCGGGCCTAAAAAAGCCGTTTTTTTTTTTAAATTGAAATAAAAAATAAGTATTTTCGGCATTCTGGTTCCCTCCTTGTTCATTTTGTTCACATTTTTGGTGAAATCTGGATCCTTCGTTGTATTAAAATTCACGTTATGAAAGCTTTATACACCGGTGATTTCATTATATTAAACAAAATAAACGTTCCGACTACTGTATTATAGTTAACATGGTCAGCAAAATGATTAAAAATGTCCTGTGATTCTATTTCTATTTAGACTATCAAAATCCCTGAAATTTTTCAGTTAATTGAAAATCATCGATATTACAACATAACTGTAACATATGATATTAGGGGGGAGGTGAGCGCTCACAAACTTACTAACCCCGCCACATACTTAATGTGCATATCTTAAGCCAGCAACAGTGGTTGTCATTATTAAATAGTCATTTATTGTAATTTTTTCACCATTTTTTCAATAGATTAGGTCGGTTGTCGTGTTTTATGATTATTTTTTACATTTCGTGTTTTGGGGGCCTTTTACAGCTTCCGTTAAGGTATGCATGGACTTCGGTTCATTATTGAAGACTGAAATTGGACCTGTAGAAGTTTGAATTTGACTGTCATTTTCTGGATAGTTTCATCATGGACAATCATACCACGTCTTCTATTTTTAATTTAAACGCATACAATCCTATTGATACGATAACAATTCTTTATAGGAACATTTTAATAGCGCATAACCAAAGAATGATCCCGCTATCTAAAGCTTTGATAGCTGAGCGTGTGGTCATGCTATACACGAATTGTGTAGATGCTCCAAGTGAATCGGAGCGAGACCCTCTGAAGGAACGAAAAGTATTTTAGTTACCATATCTGTAGAGCTATTTCCATATGTTTTGAACGTAGTTTATGTTAACATTGAATACTTCGTGAACTATTGTAAATTATTTAAAAACATCTTAATATAAATCACAAGAGCAAATGCAAACAAACATCTAAAAACCAAGACCTGTGACAGATTTTGTATCGACAGCCACAGGTATCTGAACGTCCATAATGAATGTTGCAAACCGATGCATGAAATTTCTTTTGTTATGCAAGATATTTTTTCAAAACTCCTAGTGGTCGAATCTATTCATAATGAATCTTTTTTTTGAATTCATACCTACTACAAATTAAATACACCGCAAAGGTTAATAATTCGCATTTACCAGTAAATTATTACCTTTGACAAGTAATAACTCTGCCTTTCAACTTACTGCCGCTATTATGAGTGCGTCCCTGCATTTTGAACGGGGACCATCAAAAGAAACGTCAATATATGTTGTCAGCAGATGAAAATTGAAACATTTAAATGTAAAACTTAAAGTACCGATAAGCCTTCGCGCGACCAAAGAAAAAGAAAAAAATCAATTGGAGTTTGTTTATTCACCAATGTAGAAGCTGCAGTATCACCATGTCTAAAACGAATTTATCACTATTCCTTATATATTAATCACACTTACCTGAAATATTTCGTCAGAACATAATAATCCAATATCACAAACTTTATACACGTACACAATTTTTCATGAGATTTTTTCTATCGTTCTATAAAAAGCAATTTCATCATTAAAATGAAGTTTACCTTGGAATGTTTTTTTTTATTTGAAAATTTAAAAACACGGGCTTGTTATGAATTGTGTGATTTTGACCCGTCGAAATATAGTGAAATTAGGTACACTAATACAACAAATAACGAACATTTTTCGGTTATTTGTCTGTTTGTATGTTGGTTAAAGGATTCAGTACGTTTTTTTATTCAATAAACAGCTTTGAAAAAAGGGTGTACCCTAAAAATCTTTCGGCACTTCGTGTTTCAGGATCTTTAGGCAACCCTTTTACCTCTCAGCTGTTTTATTTAAATAGAACTCTACATTTATCCTTTAACTGTAATCTGAAAAGGAATCACGAACACCATTTTAATTGAAATAAAATATTAGTACATGTATTCTGAAAAGTCATTACAACTTCAAGGAAGTGACAGACCTTATTTGGTCAATATCACTTTAACTCTTATGCTTGATATTTTGATAACATTTTATAATCCTTGGCAGACATTTTTTCCACAATATCGGCATTTCATCTGTGGTCCTTATCGCCAATCTGTTCCTTCATTCGTATGAGGCAGACTTCATTCAGAGCAGAAGAAAACAGGGAACGTTTTCTCAATCTTTTGGTTTCACTTTCTGCTATAATAGATGATCGGATATTGTCAACGAATAGTTCTGAATTTGATGATTATGTCGCTTGCATCTATCCAATTGAAATCGACGATTTTAAAGACACAAACATGCATAAAAATTGACAGTGAGGGAAGAAAACAATGATTTTCGACAAGAGAGATGACTTTGTTTTTTTAACCTTCCGTTCATGTGTTGTCATATTCCAGCGGCACCTGCATATGAAGTATTTATCTCTCAGTTGATAAGGTACTCTAGGGGCAGTATTTCCTATCAGGACTTTATGATAGGGATTGCTGATAAAAAGAAAGCCGCTCAACCAAATATTTCTGCTAGAAAGATTAAGGTCATCCTAAATTTGTCTGACGCCATCAGGACTTTATCAAAAATTCCATTTCACAAAAGGCAATGGATATGTTACCACTTCCGTTCATTGGTTTCCGTTTCTATCTTGACTTGGACTAACCACCGGCTTTTGTTTTCAAGTAACACGACGGGTGCCGCTAGCTGATTACACTTTCAAAGCATATCAGCTCGCTCTCTTTAATAGTTTTCATTTTACGTACAATTGTGTATAGAGTATGTTGTGTTGTGTACTAAGATTATCCTCTGTTTTCCTGAGTTATCCATGACCTTGTCTGCCTCAACCGCTCAACCAAATCATTATGGCGACAAAATATAATTCGGAGTGACGACTTAATTCTTTCCACGAGAAATTCTTTGTTCAGTACCTTTCTTGTAAGCAGTAACCATTCATCAATGAAATACGGATAAAATAACAAGCTCTGGAGTAGCGTGTCAATTGAGAAATACACTTTGTATTTATGTGTGACTGGAATGCTGATACACGTAAACGGAAAATTTCCAATGGGAAAATCAGTCATCCCTCATGTCGCAAAATTTTGTTTTAATCCGCCCTTACGGTGAAGGTCTAGGTGAAAGTCTGATCATGAAACAGACCTGTTTTGTTGCTGGCGAGAAGGGGTGCACAGTTGGTTCCCATTGGAATACTGACAGTCTGTTGAAACGCACACCCAACGAAGATTACAAAAATGCTGTCAATCAAGAAAGCAAGAATTCTGCAAATGCCGTTTATATGCACGTAATATGCAACCATTCTATATCAAAATTTTATTTTCTTTTTATGCCTTCACAAAGAATAAAAGTAGAAAAGTTCGAGACACATGGATGGAATAGGTATTTGACCCTTTTGAAGGCCTTGTTCAGACCAAAGCAGGAAAATCAAAATTCCAAAGGTTTGCTGCGCATTTACATTCTACATGCAAGCATATCATTCTAAAACATTAAAAGCCTTCCTTCCAAAGATGAAGATAGGTATTCGACTTTTTGGAACCCCATGTTTGGATCCCTAGACCAAAATATAACTTTTGAAAGTTTATTGCACATTTAAATGCTATACGAAACGATCAATAGTGTGGAAAAAATCTTATTTAATCTTCATTCAAGCCCAACATGAATACGAAGAAAAAATCGTTTCTTGATAAGAAAGCTTTGTACAGGCACACGCATACATGCAATCTATATTTTCTATCTGGTATAATGTTTTAGAAAAGCCTTTCAATATATGCAGAGGTATACAATTGTTAATAACAGAATATACAAATGGTTTGGCCTAGTTCTCTTATGATCTCTGTGGGGCCAAATCTGGCAAGTGAAAAAAAAAACCAAATTAAATCCTTCATAGACTTTTGTTTATATTTGAAAGTTCAATTCAGTTATATTTGATGCTCGATTCTTAAAGGTAACTGGCGTAGAGAATGCCCCACGTGTAGAATGGATTATTATCTCAATTGATGTAAAACCATAAATTTTAAATAAAAATCACGAATACAAATATCCTTTTTGCATTCCTGTTTTGTTAGTATTTACATGTGATTATTATATTTATCTACAACTCCAAATAATATCATCATTTCAGTGTTGGGTAAATTTTAAGCCAATTAAACTGTGAGTTCCAAATTTATCAATTCATGAGTAGAAGTTATTAGAAAATTAGTTGAGAAAAATGTAAACCTTTCACTAATGTCACATTAACATGAATACAAACTATAAAATTGCATGGTAGCAATAAAATGTATGTCTAATATCAAAAATAAATCCAGTTTCCTTACAATCAAATTATGAATTAATGTACGTTTCACGAGCTGAGTCTCTCGTGTTTTAGCTGTTCATTCTTGGAGCAATAACAAAATCTTTAAACGGAATTTAGAAAGAGATTTTACTATTTTACCGGCAACCAAATTGGGTGTTAAAAATATTTCAAGTGTTCTTGTTGGTCCTGTGTCATTGTTGATTTTTGTGAAAAATTTAAGTATCAAAATGTTTAAATATTTGCATTAGCTTATTTTTACTAACACTGCGTATAAATATATATAAATAGATTTTAATCTAGCAAAATAACCTTCATTTTCTAAAATTGATAAATATTTTAAGCCAAAACAGATATAATGGAAAATGAAAAAAATTTCAAATTTTCATAATGAGTGAAGAAAAACTAGGAGTATGTACAAAAAATACGAAATAAACAAAAGTTACCGGAAGTTTTTGTACATTAAATTTTATAAGAATAATGAAGATTCCCTCAAGGGATTTTTTAAACGTTGGTAATAAGTAAGAGACTCAGTTCATGAAACGTACATTAGCAAAGGAATAGGTAGGATAAGACTAATATTTTTTCCAAATTTTAGGTTTATGACACAACAATTATTTGTTGTGAAAAGCTGTTAAACAACCCTCTTTTAATAAATGATAACATATTTTTATAATTTTCGTCATTTCAACAATTAACAGAGTTTAACATTTTCTGTAAAAATACCGAATTTTAGGAAAATAATTACGAGCGCACAAAAACATCACTAAGATATTTTAACAAAACAATTATATTTGAAAGATCTTTGATTGTTCAAAGGTTAGTTCTGATGTTTTTTGTACTGTATCAAAATCTACAAAAATAAATCAAATATTACTTACGAGGTTTTTTTTTCTATTGACATTTTGCAATACAAAATATAAAGAATGATAGATATTAACCTCTTTTCAATTGTCGCCAAACTCTTGGGTAATAAATGTGGCTTAATGACCCTTGTCATGTTTAAAAAAATGATTCGTCCTATAAAAGCTATACATACTTATAACTCTACAAAGTACAAACTTTGTTAAAATCCTTCTGACAGGTGAAATACCACAAATGCTCCAATTCAGACAAATTCTTCTGGAAAAATCGCTTTATATTAATAAATATGAAAATATCAATATGATAATATATAAAGCTTTTCTATGTTAACTTTGATCCCCTTTTGTTTGTACTATTCGTGCAGTTTGACACTTAATTAGAAATTCATAAATCAGTTTATTAATGCAGGTTCACTGTGAATCCTTAAAAAATTTAAATAGTTATATATATCAAATAGATGTTTTGATTGAATTGAATTGATAGTAAAATATATTTGGGTCAAGTTATCGAAACTTTTGTTTCAAATGGGGCGACCTTGATGATTTTTTTTCATTTGGAGCGACGTCGCCTAACATTTTTGTCTTTTGGGGCGACCTCAACCTGGTCTGTAGGTCATGGAATATGTTTTATCCAAAGAAATCATGTGATTGTTGAAATTCACATACAGTGAATGCAAAGATCAAATATTAGCTATATAACGAACTAGGGTTTTACATTAATATCACAGAAGTTGTTTGAAATTTTTTATGTAATCTCCACCTAATCTGCCACCTGAACCCACAGAGGAGACCTCAATGATTTTTTTCATTTGGACCAAGCCTACAAATATTTTTGTCTTTTGGAGCGACATCTCCAACGATGAGTTCTCCCATAGGGTGACTTTTCTAAACAACATGTACCTCCTAATATCTATAATTATTTCTTTTAGATAAGACCGAATGCTTTATAAAAGAGGTTGTGTGTTATCTGTTGTAATAGTTTTTAACCCGCAGTAGGACAGTAAAGTTGCTGTAATTTTGAGGTAAGAAAAAAGAAATATTTCTTTGGAAAATGATGTGTAGCCAGTCTTATTTTCAAAAATTGCAATTTTTAAGTTTTTTTTCTAAAACATGATCTGTTGGACATCATATTTTTCAAAAAATGCAATTTATAAGCTTTTCATCTGAAGCCTGCTCTGTAGGTCATTTTATTTTTTTTTTATCCAGAGAAATCATGTTATTGTTTCAATTCACAAAAGTGAATGCACAGATCAAATGTTAGCTATATAACGTAACACTGTTTTTTCTTTAATATCACAGGAGATGTTTGAAACGTTTTTGGTGTAATCTCCACCTGATTTTCTACCTAAAAACCCAAAGGATTATGTTGAAATATCCTATATTTATAATATTTCAGTATGTAATTTCAGTAAATTTTTCTTACAAATTAGTGTGCTAGTCTCGAGTGCAGAAGATCAAGGGTTCGATCCCTAGCCGGGTCAAAACAAAGACTAGTATTTGTTGCTTCTCCACTAAGCACGCAGCAATTTGGAGTAAGAGCAAATCTGGTTGACCCAGAGTTATTTTAATTTCAAGAAAACAGGGCATTTTGCAAGTACCAAATTAAATAAATATCACAATTTATGAAAAATATGTAGCAAAATCCTGAAGCATACTCTGGTGCTACGCGAAATCTGGTGTATTAGTTACCAGAATTATCAGAATTATATTACTATTTAATTTGTCTATGCATTTCACGTTCAAATTGTTTTGTGGTATAATCATGCATCATGTGAGGCCTTTAATGTTAATAAAAAATATTTCATTCTTCAGTCTATAGAATAATATATTAAATATTAGTAGCCAAATCAGTTTAATTCAGTTTTATTTCGTCTTACTTAAAACAACAATTATTTCTTATTTTATATTATTTTTTTTTTCTTTATTATTTTCTCGAAAAATATTTCGTAATTAGTTTTATTTCTTCCTGGTTTAAACACTGTCTGATATGGGGTAACTGGTATAGAACATTCTTCATACTGCGTAAATTGAGAAAAAAAGAAGCTTTATTTGGCTTCCCATTTCCACTTGTTTGGAATTGAGTGCTTCTGTTCCTTTGTTTGGAT
>JAULBM010228043.1:0-17075 GCA_032357055.1 Geukensia granosissima
CCTCAATGTGACCTTGACCTTTTAACTCAAGGCCACAGTATAAGTTCTTTTAGCACTCTAACATGTTTATGCCAGCACTATTTGTAGTTTTACTATTCTCAAAAGACAATTTTATGTGCTGAGACATGACATCCATATGACCTTGACCTTGATACTTCATAATTTGCACATTTGTTTACATCAATTAACCAAAGTGTGAGCTTTATGAATCTTAAAAAGAAACAATATTTACGAAAATTTCATGTTCTTCCCGCTAAAGATTTTGTTTGAAATTTTGCATTTCGTTAACCAATGTCGTATCTTTCCTATTTTTCTCTCTCATTATATATTATGGTCTGCTGTGTGTGCTGCATGTATTATATTTATAGTATTAAGTACTCGGCGTTCAATAAACACTTAATTTAGAAGTCATTAGAATAAAAGGTTAGCAATGTTGAATACATCTGTAATTAAATATATGTAATAGGGTAGATAGCCTGTTGATCTCATTATACTCATGCTGCTGTGATGCTTCTACGCTCACACGTATATTAAAACGGATGTAACCAGCATTGTCCACGCAAAACAACACGTCATTTTGTGTCACATTTTACAAACGCAGTCACTGGGACAGCTGTTTATAAGGTTTTTCGGAGAAAAACACTTGTAATACACCTATTTTGATTTTTTTGCATTTTTTTTTTTTTTTTTTTGGTTTTTATTTTCGAATGTTTGTTGTCCATTGAGAAAGTTTTTCAATTTTCATATATCTAGGTTAGGTTTAGCTAGTTTTACTTATGACTAAACTTACACAAGTTTCGCAACGGGTTCATTATCCATTAACTCTGATCCTTGTCCTGAAATATCCCTGCATGTCACATTCTTGTGACATTAGGGCTCGGAATTTGCTGATAATATGGCGCTCTTCACTTTATACGGATGGTATCTGGTCAGAGCAACCTCGGAGAATTCTGTGATATTAATGATATCTTCCTGCCACGCGGTTTTAACCCTTGCACAAAACATAAAAACAACGACATACTCCTGGACAGGCACATAAATAATTCTACTGGATTAAACATGTTTGAGGGTACTCAACGCGCCCACTAACCTGGGACAGTGATGTGACAAAACGACATAATACAAACTTTAAAAACCAACTGCATAAGATTTAACTTTTTAAGTCGATACACGGTACGAAGACAAAACACAGTCTGTCTCCTTTGTTTTCCCATATATAGTCTCATCATTCACGGATTCTTTGGATGCCCGTTATACGTTTATATGGGACCTTTTTGCTTACGGTCATATATTTCAAAATCCGTTACCAAAAGTGCGGGCGAGGTCATTGAGTAAAAAAACCGTAGTATCTTGTCGCTCCTTTGATGAGTCACTAAACTTTAAAGACAATGTTTAAAAAAAACAGTGTAAAACTGTTATGTTAAAACTCTAGTTTTATCATTGGTTGTATCCTACTTGTAATATTGCAGCGTAATTTTTCATGGAATATCTCAAACGAAATTATCCAAATTCCAACGTATTCAAAAAGTTATTAACGTCCTACACAGCAAACTCATGCTTTCAGTCGGATGGATTTTGTGTATATTTTCAACTGTTTTTTTGTACAACGCCTGTCGGAAATTGCGGGAACGTTTAGCGTCACTGTTAGCGCCGTCGCCACTTTTCTTGTGACGTTACCGTAATCTGTCGCTAATGGAATGTATGTAATCAAGTCAGTTTTGAATAGAATGTTGAACTGTATACAAGTAGTTTGTCTTGAGTTAGCCATAGCCATATAGAAAACGCGAAGTACACCCAAAAGCCCATACATTTGGTGCCGTGACCAGCGACAATGGACATCAACAGACTGAAATCTTTGAGAGCGGGGAACCGAGCGGTCGTAACAAAGAATTTGAGGAAAATGGAGGAAGCCTTTGAAGATGAAAACACAGAGGAAATAGTGACATTACTTGAAGCAGTTGAAAATAAGAAGAAAACATTAGTGAAAATTGATGAACAAATTCTCAGTGAAGTGGATTCGGAAGGAATTACACAGGAAGTTCTGGAAACAGATGAGTACTACTTAGAATTAGAGAGCAAAATTCGCAAATTCAAGAAGCTAGTCAAACCCACAACTCCTAGTTCATACTCATTATTACGCACCAGTGCACCAGAATTTATTCCGCAGTCAAATCCATTTGCTAGTAGTTTAAATCAGGAATTACCGCAACCTAGCACAAGCTCAGTGTCAAGTCAAAACCACCGCTTACCCAAGTTATCGCTTCCTAAATTTAATGGAGACATTTTAGAATGGCAGTATTTCTGGGATTCCTTTGAGTCTACAGTTCATCACAACCACACACTCACTGATATACAGAAGTTTTCGTACTTGATACTTTGCTAGAATTGGACGCCGCAAACGTAATTACAGGCCTCACTATGACAAATTTGAATTATTACAAGGCTATTGATCTTTTTTAAAGTCGTTATTACAAACACACAAAATTATAAACGCATACATGATTGCACTTTTGGATATGCACCAGCCAGATGATACTATAGAAAGATTAAGGATATTTTTTGACAAATCTGAGGCATACATTAGAGATTTGGAATCTTAAGGCCAAAGCCAGGAAATTTTTGGTTCTTTACTTATACCAGTTGTACGTGGTAAACTACAGTCAGATTTTTGAAAAACCTTTACCAGAGAAAATGGATGCGATGATTGGAACATACAGAACTTAAGAGACACCATTGGAAAAGAGATATCAATCCAGGAATCAAGTAGTACCGATTACATGTATCAACGCCCATATGCCTAACACACAACAAAGTGGATGACCGGTGTCGGTAAAAAGTTCACAAAATCGATCGCAAAAATTGCTTAACCACAAGGAAAGAAACGGGTCAATTCTACACACAAGAGAGCATGCGTATATTGTGAAGGAGTCCATCCATCAAATGACTGTAAAGACGTAAAGGAACCGTCAGCTAGAATTAACCTTATTAAGGAAACAAATGTTTCAAATGCACAGAGTTTCAGACAGTTTGACTGTAAAATTTGTCAACACAAGCACCACACATCTCTTTGTTTGAAAAGTACACAAAGTACCCATGCAGATGCTGACAAGAAACAAGACAAGACAGATGCTTCAATATTGTACACGCCCGCTTGCCAATAAACCTCTACCGTTCTCCTCCTAACGGCAGTAGCAAAAGTTACATGTATGTCACTAAATACTTGTACAGAAGCAAATATTTTGTTTGATGAAGGGGCACAAAGATCATTCATCACGGAGGACATAGCATTGAAATTAGATACGCAGATAGAGGAATCAAAGAGCTTAACTATCGCTTCATTTGGGAATAGCGCGAAAGGAATAAGAAATTTGAACAAAACCACAGTTCAACTTAGAGCTATAAATGGAGAAATTATGCCTATCAAAGTCCTGATAGTTCCGACAATTATGTCACCACTACAAAATTAGACCAGAAAAATAACACAAAATATTCAATATTTCTGCGGATTAACACTTGCACATCCCGTTTCTGATGCAGAATCGTTTGAAAGCAACTTAATTATTGGAGTTGACTTCTACTGGGATGTAGTCCAAGATAAAATTATACGTAGGAATGGCCCAACTGCAATGGAATCAAAGATAGGTTAGCTTTTGTCGGGACCAATACCAGTAGCCAGAAACAGCGACTCAGTTTCTATGATGAACATTCTGATATCTCACAAACAAGAAAAAGTTGATTTGGAGAAATTTTGGAAATAAGAAACTTTTGGGATTGATTCAAAGGAAATTAACAGCCAGTTAACAGATGCCATGGATACTTTTGTAGAATGCACAATTTCAAAGGATAACGGAAAATACGTTACTAAATTACCATGGAAAGAAAATAGCCCCGAGTTACCAGCAAATAAGGAGACCGTAAAACGCAGGACAGAGAATGTTATACGACGTATTTCTAAAGACGATATAATGCTCAAGATGTACGGAGACATCATAGCCGAACAAGAATGAAGAGGGTTTATTGAAAAAGTAAATGAAGCTGAAATTAAATCAGAGAATATAATAAACTATATTCCTCACCACCCTGTGAAAAGTACTCTTTAACTACTCAAATCAGAATAGTTTACAACTGTAGCTGTAAGGCAAATAATAACAGCGCAAGTTGGAATGATTGTTTAGCAGATTATCTACCATTGATGAACGATTTGACAGCAATTTTGACCAGATTTAGCTTCGAGAAATACGCATTTTCAGCTGATATAGAGAAAGTTTTTCTACAGACTGAATTAGATGAAAAAGATCGAGACGTCACAAAATTCTTTTGGCAAAAGGACCCTACAGACTTAAATAATCCCCACATCACTTATAGATTTAAATTGGTACTTTTTAGTGCAACCTGTTCACCATTTCTATTGAGCGCAACATTAATGAAGCACTTCAGAGATAACCTGTCAGCCACATCTACAGAGTTACAGAGAAATCTGTATGTAGACAACGCCCTTACCAGCTTTCCAGATGAAACAACGCTCTTGAACTTTTATCACGAATCACGAAAATTGTTAGCTGATGCAGGTTTCAACCTTAGAACTTGGAATTCTAACAGTGAAAAGTTGCGAGAAATTGCCGCGAGAGACAACACCGCAGACAAGGAGAGTTTAATTAAGATTCTTGGGATGCAATGGGACACTAAATCCGATAAAATGCTATATCAGCGGTTGGAATTTACGGAAAACAGCAAGAAACGACTAACGAAACGAGAAGTGTTAAGTCAGTCTTCCAGCATATTCGATCCGCTTGGATTAATATCACCAGTGACAGTTAATTCCAAACTATTTATGCAAAGATTGTGGAAAGAGAAACTCGATTGGGACAACATGTTACCAGAAAAATTACAAAATGACTGGAGATTAATTGCAAGTGAGATAGAACAAGCCACTAAAACAGAAATTTCACGGAATTTAGCACCGGGATTTCCAGGAAAAGAAATAGCACTCCACATATTCACAGATGCAAGCCAAAAAGCTTACGGTGCGTGCGCTTATATTGTCAGAGGAAACACTGCTAGTCTGGTTATGTCTAAAAACCGAGTAGCCCCAGTAAATACGATTTCGTTACCGCGTTTAGAACTCATGGGAGCATTAATTGGAGCTAAATTAGCGAGTCATATACGAGGATTTGTTGAAGCAAAGAAAATACTGTTTTGGAGTGACAGTCAGATAGTTTTAAGTTGGATTTCATCGACAAAAACCCTCACCCCTTTCGTAGCAAACAGAGTAAAAGAAATAAAGAAGTTAGTTGGAAACAGTCAATGGAGATACTGTCCCACTGATCAGAATCCAGCAGATTGTCTTACTCGCGGGATTACAGCCGAACAGCTGAAAAATAACATGCTTTGGTTTGAGGGACCCCAGTGGATGAACGATGAAGAAAAATGGCCACTATGGACTAGAAATATCGAAAACTGCAGCACACTTTCGACCATAACAGAGGAATGCAGTGAAAGTACGAACATAGCTGTATTAGAGACAATGCCTACAAAAGGATTAATAATGCTCTTTAACATTGAGCGTTACAGTTCCTACAAAAAACTGACAAGAATTTGTGCCTACGTCCTAAGATTCGTTCATAACTTACAGAGAGCTAAAACCGAACGCTCAACGGGAACTCTAAGTGTAAAAGAAATTCAAAATGCTGAAATGACATTAATTCGTATGGTTCAACACGTATCATTTGAAAAGGAAATGGACAATTTAAACTCGTCGTCAAATAAGAAAATTGCTATTGTGAGACAACTCAGACTGTATATAGATGATTATGGATTAATCCGATGTGGAGGCAGAATAAACAACGCACCTGTTGATTATGACACTAAATTTCCGATTTTGTTACCTACTAAACACCACTTGACATCGCTGATAGTTAATGATGCGCATAATCAGATATTTCACGCTGGATTGAATAGTACGATTACTCACATTCAACAGAAGTTTTGGATACCCAGAATTCGTCAGTGTGTTAAATACCATCTTAGAAAATGCGCTACTTGTATCAAGGTAACAGGAAAACCTTACCAATCGCCAGAGCCGCCACCACTTCCAAAGGTCAGAGTTCATGATGAATACCCATTTTATGCGACCGGGGTTGACTTTACAGGTGCTTTATATACAAAAGGATCTAACAATATTGACATAAAAGCTTATATCTGTTTATTTACCTGTGCAGCCACCAGAGCCATACATCTAGAAATAGTACCGGATCTTACAGAAGAATCATTCTTGTTAGCCTTTAGGAGATTTGTCGCACGTCGTTCCCTCCCGAGAATTATGATGTCAGATAATGCTACAACATTTAAAGCCGCAGCCGAAAAACTTCAAACTTTACTTGATAAACCTAGTTCTATTGAAGAGAAAATAGCCAAATACGGAGTTGAATGGAAATTTATTCCCAATAGAGCCCCATGGTTTGGTGGATGGTGGGAGCGGCTCATAGGACTGACGAAAAACGCCATCAAAAAGGTGTTAGGACGATCATTTGTAAAAATGGAAATGCTTAGAACAATAGTGACGGAAATCGAAAGTGTACTCAACAACCGTCCAATTACTTATATATCTACTGATATTACCGATCCACAACCGCTTACACCTTCACATTTACTTTACGGGAGGAGATTGGATTCATTGCCGTATCCGTCGGACAATATTGAAAAGAAGGAACTAACGTACGACCATTTGAAGTGTAACAAACAGATGGAGAGACAAAATCATCTTTTAGAACATTTTCGTACACGATGGCGAAACGAATATTTAACATCTCTAAGAGAGTTTCATCGTGCTACCGGGAACAATATTCAAACTATCAAGAAAGGAGATGTCGTACAAGTTTACAGCGATTCAAACCGAGTTATATGGAAACTAGCAATCGTACAGGACTTAATTCGTGGAAAAGATGGATTCGTAAGAAGTGCGATTATTAAAACAGATACTGGAATAACTAATCGACCTATTGTAAAACTTTATCCGTTAGAATACAAAGGACCAAATAGTGAAATCTGTAGACCTTATTCGTTGCGTAATTTGCAAGGAACTGAGGCCGTAAAATAGCATATTGAATTTGTTTTGAGAACTGTCAAAAACCAATGAAATTTTGATTAACTCTAATAAATTGTATTATGGACTGTTAGATAGTGAACAGTGAACTCGTAAAACTGATGAAATTTTAAGGGACTTTCGAACTTTGTGTTATGAACTATTATACATAAGTCAGTGATCTCTTATGGACTTTTAAACAATGTGATCAAGGACTAAATATATGTGCCATGGACTTTTAGAAATTTGTTAATTTCATGGACTGTATTATAAACTGTGCATACACTTTTCCTTACTGAACTGGAAATAGAACTTTATTTGTAACTGAAGACTATACTCGAATTCACAAGTGAATATTATGCTGAAGGGGCCATTTATAGACATTAAATACAAGTTAATTTTCATTTTCATTTTACATATATGGACATTAATGGTAAAGTTTTCAATTGTGTGATATTGTATATTAATTGATTTTCTTAGAAAACCTTTCATTTTTCGTGGCCCCCAGGATGTCGGAAATTGCGGGAACGTTTAGCGTCACTGTTAGCGCCGTCGCCACTTTTCTTGTGACGTTAACGTAATCTGTCGCTATTGCAATCTATGTAATCAAGTCAGTTTTTGAATAGAATGTTGAACTGTTTACAAGTAGTTTGTCTTGAGTTAGCCATAGCCATATAGAAAACGCGAAGTACACTCACAAGCCCATACATATGGTAAAGAGCTGAGAACATGTGCAGTAATGGTTTGGTAATTTTTATTGTTTGGATTTGTACATGCCCTTTTTATTTTCAAGAGTTTCATCGATGTATGATAACAGAGCTGGTACGGAAAGTAACATGTATTGACTAATAATTAGAAATGCTGATTTATTTCATAAAAATGTAATACACAATCCAAAATATATGTCTAATTAACCCTATGAAGATCCAATTCACTATTTGTTAGAATGTCCCCTTTCCCCAACCAAAGGGAAATACTATTTACAAATCTAAATGAAACACAGATAAAAATTTCGATATATTATTATTATGATTAAGAAGTTAACGGAACAGTGAGATCATTTTTTATGTTTAAGCTTTATATGTAACAGAATTAACAGAAAAAATAATAACTTTAGTTATCCTATACCGGTTGTGACTAACCTCGAGTCTGATTATTCACTGGCTTTATTTACTGAGTAACACGACGGGTGCCACCAATGGAGCAGGAGTTGCTTACCTTTTTGGAGCACCTGAACTTACCCTAGTTTTTGTAGGGTTCGTGTTACTTCAGCTTTAGTTTTCATTTTAGTTTTATTTTGTTGGCAATGGTCTTCTGATTTAACGATTTCTGTCTGCCACTTTGGTATCTTCGAAATCCTTCGAACACCTTTTACTACATTTCTATAACTGTAATCAGATATGTAATGTTTACAAGTCATATTTTGGTTTATTTTCTACTTTTTTGCACTTTATTATTCTATAATTAAGATGGTAAATGAAATTTGACATAAAAATGTTTGCCAATTTTCAGTAATTCAACGTACTATCTATCCAATAGTCCTAAACTTACGTTGCATTTTGGAAAAAAAATCTAAAGCACTGAAAATACGAAAAGGCCTCGATAAGTATTGTGGTTAACCCTGCCATCGGATTTGGCTTCCCTCTTTTTTTTTAAATTTTAGTGCATCATTTGCTATGTTTTGGTTTTAATGCTGTTGATGAGAGATTTCTACCTTGAAATTGACTTATACCATACCAAAATTCTCCAAATTTATTCAACATTGGTAGTTTTACATTTTGACATTCTTACAAATATATGAATAGGTAATTTCTAATGACATACATTAAAATACCGCATACATGCTAAGTTGGCGCGAAGGGTGTCAATCATCAAATGCATGTGTATGGTTCTGGTAATTTTGATAGATAAGATTGTTTAACAGCGAAATAACTTAATTTATTGCACATAAAGCTGTTAATAACTTCTTTGCCAACTACAGCTTTCATTGGCAAGACTAGCAGGTCCTTTCTCATATCAACCCGGGTATCACTGAGGACTGGCACGGAAAGTACCATTCAATGACCTATAATTATAAATCGTTAGTTCCTTTCAGGAATGTCCAAGATATAAACGGAACAAGAGATTCAATGGGTCATTTTTAAATTTGTGAGCTTTTTATGTTACATTTGATGTTAAGAACAAAAATAAGGCCTTCGTGACGCTATCCCTTTGACAAAATCTTTGTCAAGCAGAGAATCCCCCGTTCTGTTCATTTTAACTATTGCTGTAAATTTCAATAAGAATAAAGACATAATATAACATAAGATTTGCATGTTAGACAGATTATTTATTATGGTAACTCGTTCTGTTTCTGTTCAGTGCTACTCGATTCCACATACACCTGTAAAAAAAAATGATAACAATTAGCTCCTTCAATGATCTCATTTAACTGGCGGTTGAAAAAAAACATTAACTTTTATTTTGGAAATGTCCTCTAGATTCTGAAATGTTCAAATGTTTTTATTAACTGTGGATGCGGATTCCTGAACATTTAATCCATTTTCCATTTCATTTTTTTTTATTGCGTCTGTCCGAAGTCAGGACTCGTAGCTATTGGAAATTATTTTATCGGTTATCAATTTTTTTCATTGTTGTACGTGTATGAACATTTTGGTTTTTAACATTCAAATTTCTCATTAAAGTCCATTTCAGTTCATGCATATAATAGAAAATGAAGCTGGCGTGTTTATTTGCAAAAAAACTATCATTAGAAAATTTGGTTGTACAATCTAAATCATCATACGTCAGTAGATAGGACGTCAAATATTCTTTTTTCTGACATTTTGTCGCTTCTCACCATAAAAATGTGATTTATAAAATTACGTTGAAAAATTAAAGTTGTGGGTGTACCCATTTTAAGGGTAGCCATCTAATTAAAGCTTAAAAGGCGCTCCCGTACATGTTTGGGTTTGTTACTTGCCAAAATATAAAATTTTTACTAAGACCAGTTTGCTTAGAGTTTAGAAAGTTGATTGTAGTAGATATTATAACATGCAATGTAATATGTTGATATTTGTGTACATTTTTACTTTATGTCAGAGTTTGTTGCAACGGTCAAAAATGTTATGATAGAAAAACACTACCATGTTCTAATTGAACAGTGTTCATTCCGTAATTAAAAAAATTGCAAGCAAACTGAAATAAATTTTAGCAATCAAGATATATTTATAGCTGCGCCGAGTTTGTATAAAGATACCAAATGGGCAGATAGAAATCGTTTATTCAGAAGACCGACAGGACCATGACCAACAAAATGAAACGAAAGATAAACATAGTTCACAAAACACTACACTGAAACTAAACCTGGAGTAACAAGAACCCTACAACAACTAGGGTGAGATCAGGTGCCACGGAAGAGTAAGCAGCTCCTGCTCCACTAGTGGCACCCGCCGTGTGAATCAATATACAAAGCCGGTGTTAAGTCACCATCAATGTTAGTCACAGCGGTATAAGAACGGATTTGTAGTCATGATAGTGGGAAGATATCCATTGTAATTTTTGAAAATGATATATTTTTACGAATACATACATGGTTAATTACTACTTCGCCTGTTAAAACAAAAGCTTAAAGGTACAAGTGATTCCTTTAAACGTTAACAATAAATTAAATTTAAGTAGCGACAAATTACAACATCAGCATCATATAGAATAAGTTAATCAACATCTACATCTCTCTACTAAGCTTGACCGCTGTGGACCTCAAACGGATACATTGTAAAATACTTGATTTGTGATAGATTAATAGGTTTATGATTGTATATGGAATTTACTGATAGTTCGAGGTTGTTAAGAGGTATGTATACAATTATTTATTCCATAATGTTAATGATTGCTTTTAATTTAATCGCGTGGTAGTTACGCTCGGTTAAATTGTTATCCATTGACTCAATGAGGTTTTTAATTTCAGTTTTTACCGATTCGATGATGTTTCGTGATGTTTTCTTTTTCATTTTGGTATTTGATTATCTTTATTAATTTTAGATTGCCAATTTTGTCAAGTTAATCATTGTGTTAAAAATTTTATTTTCTATTATATCTCCTTCAAGCGTTCCTAATATTACATTATTTTCGCATAAATCAATATTGAAATTTCAAAATTATTAATATGGTTGTGCATTTCTAAACGTTCAATAATATATGCCCAAATATTGTCAACAAACTCGCATCAGAAAAAGCGGTGTAGTAAGGTTTCTTTTTTTCTGAGCAAAAGAAGCATTTGCTGTCTGACCTTATTCTAGTCGTTCCTCGGCATAGACTATATTTTGTATTATTTTCCAACTAAGTTGGTTGGCTTTTCTGTTGGAAATATTCAATTTGTTGTTCGCCCATATTTTGTCCCAAACTAAATTTGAAATATATTTTCCATTTATCTTCGCAGTTTGGCTTTATATTTTTGTTTAAAATTTAAATATTTTGGATCACCTTTAATAAAAAGAATTCGAAGATACCAAAGGGGCAGACAGAAATCGTTAAATAAAATATTTTTGTTACCTTACAGCTTATTTTGAGAATGCAAAATCTGAAAATTGTTTTTTATTCTTACTCGTGCTTTTGTACTGATTGTCGGTTGGTTATGGCCTTGTAATACATTTTTGGATTTTTCGGGATCGACGTTTTAATTCTTGACCATTCTGAAATCCAATTCCGTTTATGGATCAGTTTGTAAAATATATACGTATCATCTTTAAAGATGTTTTCAACGTCCCAAATATCTTATATCTTGTGATTATTACTTGTTGCAAAGCTTCGAAATAATAACGACTTCCCCTTGTGTTGGTTTCGATCGCTACCGAAAATAGGATAATCCAAAATGTCATTTCTCGTTATGGGTAGAAACGCGGATTCAAATTTTAACCAAGTATTGATTGGATTTTGATAATAATGTGGGTGGAAAAGCGATTCAAATTTTACCCAAGTATTGAGTTGATTTTGATAATAATTGGGTAAATCATTAATATTAAGGCCTTTTAAGTTTGAACAAGCTGTTAAAAAATTGTCAAAGTTAAATTTGCCATCAAATTTTTGCAACCAAAGTTTGTCAAGAGCGTTCGAAATTTCAGTTTCAGTGTTAATTATTTTATGTATACTCTTTATTTGTTTTGCCAGTATGAAGGAATCTAAGTTCACCATATTCATTCCCACTTTATTGGTCGGAAGACAACATACGTCTCGTTTAATTTGATTAGTTTTACCAGACCAAACAAAATTGCATATTAATTGATTAATTTCTTTCTTTTATTTTTCAGGGATACCCCTTATTTCTATTTCAAAACTTATTTTTGAAATCATAAGCGATTTTATTAAAAGTACTTTCCCTTGGTAGGTAAGATCCCACTTCAATATATGACTTGATTTTTGTAATTTTATCTAACCATATCGAATCGATATCAACGTTGTATCCGTGTAATACACCCAGAGCTTTAACGGGTTTGTATGTCCACTTAATTTTATTACATTTTGGTGTTCTATTTTTTAAAAATGATATTTGGTACCGGTCAACCAAATCACGATGGCGACCGAAAATATTTCGTAGTGATGACTTTAATCTTTCATAGAGAAATCCTTGGTTCAGTAGCTTTCTTGTCAGCAGCAAACCTCTATCAATAAACTCGATATGAAGCAAACGCCTTGGAGTAGCGAATCAACTGAGAAATGTACACTCCTCATGTATGTGGAGCTGGAATGTTACTACACACTACGCAAGTTTACAATGGTAAAAACAATCTTATCTCTTTTGTAGTATTTTTTTTCTTTACCCACCCGTACTGTCAATTTTTAAGTACAAGTCAAGGTATGAATCAGACCTTTCTTTTTCTGAAGTATCTTTGATTTTTAGTTCAATGGGATAAATTTGGCCAACATAGTCACCAAATTTAGAATTAATCAGTGAAAGAACATTATCTATATAGCGGAACGAGAAACCAAAAGATAGAGTCAACTTTTTCTCTTTTTTCTTTAGAAGTTTCTTAACGAAGCCAGCTTTATACGTATAAAAGACATAAATCGGTAAAAGTGGTCATTCTCAACGGTGATTTTACATTTAAATATTAGCCATTTGTTTGTCGGATTTGGCTTTCTGTATGAGCTAGCGCAAGAGCGGGAGTGGACATTTTAAACGATGCGTAATAAAAAAATTAGTAAATTTTTTAAATTAAACTAATCAAAAATAACCAGAAAAAATGGTTTGAGCCGTGTCTGAATGGAATTTCAAAGGTAATAGTTTGTATATCAATCCCGAAAGAGCGTCTGAATAAAAGAATAGTGCGCGCAGTTTTTAATAACTTTTTCTAGGTCTATCTTTAGCACTCTCGCCCAAAATAAAGATGTCCTAACCTCGATCCTGATTGAGAACGTCAGTGGTATATAAAGTGTAAAACATCAACCGTTAACCGTGGGATAATTTTTTTTTTATTGGAAATGAATACAAAGCCGGAAACTCACATATAATTTATTTCGAAAATCGCACTTTACAAAAGCGTGACATAGGGTATAGGTGATAATCATACGACTAGCGACAAAAATCCATTATTTAAATGAACTGATATGGACATTAATAAGGAGTGATCCCTTGTTGAAAGCCTTTTATGTAACCCAAGATTTAGACCTTTTCGGATGTTATCACAGGGTATCTTCTCCTTTTTTTCAATTAAAATTGCTAACTTTATAGCAATTTTAATTTTACCAGATCTGTCAAGTTTTTATTTAATTTATATTCCACGTCTATATACTAAAAAATGTCAAGGAGACAAATCCATGCTATTAGATAATAAATGTATAGGTAAAATTTGATTTCTTGTTTTCATTCTTTATTTATTTGTTTATTTGTCGACAATTGTATCATAAACCCAGGAAGAACCCTTTACAATCCTTAACTATGAATCTAACAAGTTTATTTTCGTTTCTTGAAAGAAAAAACATAAATAATTCGTTTTGAGTCTCGTGTAGAATACCCAAAAGTGCATAGTCCAATGAGACAAGGCACATTAGAAACAAACAAAACGATCAAATGAAAACAAAAGGAACAAAAGCTTGGAATCCACGAACTCCTTTAAAGGTGCGGGATCAGGTGCTTTAGTGTAAGCATCTTCTGTCTTGCGCGCAACACCAGTCGTGGAATCTTTAGACTCTAATCCGGGTGAACATCAATCCGAGAAGAGGTAAACTTATTTTTGTATTACCGGTAACAGGTCCATAACTAGCTGAGGTACAGCGATAACAAATGGATCAACCACATCGTGATGTCGACCATAAAATTTTAGGAAGGACGACTTCAAACTTGATTGGATGTATCCTTGCTGAAGTAATTTATGCGACAACAGCAATGCTCTCTTCAGAAAATCCGGATACTTGGAACAGGCACTAGAGGATCGAATCAACTGCGAAACATACAGATATACTCAATTTTGACTTATCATTTGGAACGAGACTGCATGTATTTGGAATTACACATGAAGCTACATTTACATTTGAATTTCATTATATATATAAAAAACAATAACGTGTGATTGTACTACTACTGTATACCTGTTGGACCAAGAGGAATGTCAAAGAAACCATCGGGAATACACTTAAATGGAGCTCTGCAGGGACAGGAAGAAAAAAAGTAGCCAGTTTTCTCTTCTCCGTCATTGTTTACTAAGCAAGCTGAAATCAAATGACATACTAAACAAAAAAGAAAAACACATTACATGGTTACTAGACATAAGTACATTCTTACTCCAGTAGATAATAATCTACAACAAAATAGTTATAACGGGTAATAAAAATAATAAAATAATTGCTAATTCTTTGCATTTAACGAACTTAAAATAAGAACAATCTTATACCATCAGTTTTGTAATATTATTCACATTTTAAGAATTATGGTAACAAATTTTGAAGGTGAAAATATCACGTTAAATAAACTGACTATGTAAGAAATCCCCAGGAAAATGTTATACTTGATAGCAAAGTAAGTATACCAATTCGAAAAAAATATATTAACTCACTAAAGAATGGGTATCATTACACGGATTTGAGTCCAGGTTCGCTAAATTAAAAAATACACTAAAAACTATGATTTGGAATTAATTAAGTGATATATTAACTAAATATTCCATTAAAAGCTATATATATAAAATATCTCAAATATACCCGAGCCCCTCTTCCCTATGGGTCTGCATGTTCCAATATATTCAGTCGATCTTTTCCTCCTCCCTATAGGACGGACATTACTCACACAACACTGGTTAACACTACAGTCTGGCGATGAAGTGTTACATGGTCTGATCTTTGCCTTAGTGAATATAGACGTCAGTTTAACATAAATATGCTTAACTAAAAATGTCTATGGTGTAAGAATTCGATATTTAGTAATTTTTAGTAATTTTGACTTTTGCTTTTATTAATGCTTGTATTTGTTATTTGTTATTGATGTATTTACGATTTGTTTGTTTACTAGTTACTTGTTTACTATTACTGGTACTTAAAAATAAATTAAAGAAAACAAAGAATTACAAATATTGAAATTATGGTAAAAGGCGAGTAAGTTAATTGTTTGCAAAGTATTAATGTATATACCTCATACTTGGCACAACCTGAAACAGAATTATTTCTATTATAAAAAATATATAAAATTATTTTACATCACTTCCGTTTTACCTTAAATCTTAATGATTGCACAACCTGAATATAATTATTTTGAATATAGAAAAAATCAGCTGTTTTGCTACATGACTTCCGTATGAAGTCCCTCCAAAGGCGGTCGGTGTATGGAAATATCTTTCGGCCTGCTGGTGTTACCCTTGCTAAAGGGGTGCCCGTTGGTTCGCGCGGGATCTCTCAGTTCTCAAGATCCAATTGCAAAGACAAAGGTTGTGCCGGGGCGTGGGAGGGTATAAGCTCTATTTTAATTCGTCCTTGAGACACTAGTTCTATTAAAGGGGTGTCCTTGGTTGTGGGGATGTATAAAGAAGGGAAGCTCAAAAACGCCCTGTGTCACGTTCTAAGCACGTAAAATTCCCTTTGTAACAGCTCATTTTGAGTGGTCACTAGGCGGCCAGTTTCTAGGCAAAATTAACAATTTTCCAGTGAAAGTCTAAAAGTTCATATTTTCCCGATCCACTGCTTACAGTCTACATAGCAATTGTTTGTATTTGACTTTCATTCGTTGGACGTTATGGAGTAATCAATCAACCGTATTTAGTTAAATCGTAATGATTATTTTACTGATTAATTATGAAAACGGGATCGATGATTTCCAAAGAGCGAACAGAAACTTATAAATCGATAGCTTGACATCACTATCCACGAAACAAACCAATCCAAACATCATATGGCAAATAAAACAAGTTTGAGCAAAACGAAACCAATAAGGGTAGATGTAATCAATTCTTGCTACAAATTTTATACAAGTTCAAATATTCAAATTAGATATATGATGTCATGTTGATAAGCCGTATCGTTAAATTATGTGTCGACGGACTTTTATATTTCCAAAGTCTTTCAGTTCATAAGGGTTCCTTTAGTAGCTAATTATCAGAAACGAGCAAACAAAAATTATTTCAACCCTCATGGTGTCATTCTTTGAAGAAACGTGAATTGCTAGTGAAAATGACATGTAATATTCTATAAGTATTCTATTATAAACCTGCTTTTTAGATAAATCTAGGAAATAACTGTAACAGCTTTTCAGTAAAATTTGGATAAATTTCTCAACACACATAACAAATTTGAAACCAGTAAAACCCCCTTATAAGAACTGCTATTACGTCTGACCGTATGTTGTTGAAGGTTTTAACTCTTTTAACCCAATTACTTTGCACAATGAAATCTATTTCTCGATCATATTTGAATTTACTGTTCAATATCTTTTTACAGCCGACGTCATTATATAACATTGATTGATTGATTGTTGTTTAACGTCCAGTGGCAAATATTTCATGCATATTCAGGACGTAAACAAGTTAGCAAA
>JAULBM010228154.1:0-17074 GCA_032357055.1 Geukensia granosissima
AAACTTTAAAACGTGCTTTATCAATAACTGATGTATTATTCCTCGTATTTTCAATATCTCTGTTTTTTCTTTGCCGCTCTGCCAAAGAGCAAGCAGGCGACACACGTCTTCTGAGGAAGACTCAATACTAAGTTTGTTAAAAAAAATCCCTTTCAAAGGACTTTTTCATATTTTGGGAAAAGGCTCCTCAAGTTTACTCCTCATACCAAATTCCTTAACTCACTTTCATGTGCAATGTCACAAAATTTCCTGTTTGTCATGAGTTGGCTCCCTTTACCAGTTCATTTTAGGTGAATTTATTAGCATTAATATTTACTTCCATAAAATTCCTGTCAATTTGATACACACTTGGTTTGTCAGGCAAATATGCAATCAACAGGACAGGATTACTTATAAAAAGAGAGCAGTGTTTCAAGTTTAGTAGATATAGATTGATGACATTCAGTTTAAGCAGAACCATTGAATTGTATTGTGTCAGAAAGTCTTTGCCCATTGATTCTGATTTACAGTAATTTGTTTTCAGACTGCAAAATAACATAGTTAACTAAAAGGAATAATGAATCTGAATTTATTACATACGCTGAACATTGTGAAAATCTTTCATTACAATTTATAGATATACTGGCAAATTTATAATGGTTTTGAATAAATGGATTACTAATGAATAATTCAGATAAAAAAAATTTCATTACCTGATCTTTTTTAAATTTTACAACATGATGGTCATCAAATTATTTGATTATATTAATTATATTGTTTTGTTAAAAACGAATACCTTTGTATTATTTATTTATGAGAATCAAGTATCTGATAAAATATTTTGCTAGTCTGTGTTGCATATCCTAAAAAAATAAAAAAAGCTTAAAATGAACTTTTTGTGATGTGAATTTTTATGTGATAAAAGTTAGGTAGTAAAAATTTTTTTTATTTAAAGAAATTTGTAAAAACTTTACTGGCAGATGACCCTATCTCTACAGGTACCAATCTCACCATAAATCAATTTTCTTTTCAACTAAAATCTGTTTCAGTATGAAAAATATTGATTTTAAAAGACAAATATCTATGTTACCAAATGCAATTTATTGTTTCAAATAATACTCAATCAGTTTTCTGTACTAGTTGCATTGGCGTGAATTGGTACTTAACGAGATTGGGTCATCAGCCAGTAATGATTCTATTTCTAACATGTCTAATAAGAATTGTGAACATTGAGAGATATTATACACATACAGGGGTGTGACAGAGGCTATAATGGACCTGAAGTATGATGTGGAATTTTAGCTTGTTTATTTTTCAGTTACAACCTACTTATATCAAAGTTGTGTTCACATGCCTTTTTGACATTATTTTATAATATACAAAATTACCAATGTTGAATAATGATGGTGAATTTTAGTATGCTATATGTAAATTTCAAGAAATAACCTCTCATCAGTAGCTTTAGAATCAAAACGTAGGAAGTCTTAAGATCTAAACATAGTAAAAGAAGCACTCGAATCCAAACAAACAGAAATGGGAAGCCAAATCTGAAGGCAGGGACAACTACTAAGTGCAATACTTTTTGAGGCCTTGAAGTATTATTTGTAAGAATCAGGTGATTTCCAACTATAAAATGCAATGCATCCAGAAGGTTTTGAACAGATATTTTTTTATGATTTGGTATTAAAGAAGCACATAAAGTTAAGGAGGTTTAGGGGTGTAAATAAAAATCGATAGAATTTTTTTATACTTTGTCAAAAGATAACCTATATTGTGCTGCTCAAAAAATTACAATCAAATGTTTATGTCACCGAACTCGTTTTCAAGCAATGGCTTGTGCAAAATCCTCCATTTTCTGTTGATTTTATAGGGAAAAACTACATTTTTCTCAATATTGAGTACATAAAACGATAGAATTCTAAAATAAAATAAGAAAAGATAGCTTTCACCATATCTTATCAGAAAATAAAAAGAAAAATTAGGATCACCGATCTCGTTTTCTTGCTACATTAATAAATCTATAATTCTGTAGTGCAATCCTTTATAAAATTATGTCATTGGAGTTATCTCCCCTGGGTACTTTCAATTCCTAAAATGTTAAAATGCACTTTATCTTCTGTGAATGCATAAAAAAACGAATATTTCATTAGATGAAAAATTACAATGTGATTATTCAGTTTAAATTTCGTAACAGTATATTGTTGAGTGAAATAATATTTGCAATTATAGAAAAAGTCAATATACCACAAGTTTGCATTCCAAGATGGCGGAAGACACCCGAACCTCCTTAAATACAGAACTTTTCTGTCAGTTGATGTTAGCATATCTCTTCTGCTACAGTTTAACAATATACTTGTACTTAGAATATTGAAGAGGAGACATGTTTTATTATTCTAATACAGACATTAACTTAATGGATATGGGGGCTTAACTATCGATGTCCAGTTATTTATAGATTTTATTACTCAGGATATTGTCTCACAGACGTTCTAGCTTTAGTGGTGCATATCAATAAAGCTAATAAAAAGCACTAAATTCTAGGTAGGATCGGGTTAGGCTTAATTGTTGTCTCAAATTAACACAGGGCATTGGATTCAGAATCAAGGGCTCCAGTTAGTATTGAGTCTTATGTTTATTTAAAATTCATAAAACACATAATCTTTGTAGAACTGTTTCAAAATTTATGCAGAATGAAACTGTTTCAAAATTAATGCAAAAAGAAACTGTTTCAAAATTAATGCAGAAAGAAACTGTTTCAAAATAAATGCAGAAAGAAACTGTTATTATTTTGTGCTGACCAACAAGTTAAAATGATAGATTTAACAAAACCTGCATGGTTCTCTGTTCTTATATGAGTGTTGATTTTGTGTGTGTTTAGGCATTAGAAAACAAGCATGAAGAAATTAGTTATTTAGAAGAGAAAGCATTAGAATCACAGGCCCAGTTACAGGAACGAGAAGCTGAACTAGAGGTATGTACAGAATTATCTCCCCCTATGTATTGGAGTTGATAGTTTTCTCATAATGAGTTCTCTAGGTTGCATGTTTTTAAGTTGGTCCTTCACTTTATAATATTGTATCAAGAATCTTTTTGAGATAGAAAATCGGCAGCAGATATAAGTATTTACCTAAAAGGTTGATTGCTTGGTTGTTGGCTGTCCAGTGGAAATATTTCAGGCATGTTCAGGAGGAAAAGTTCAACAATTATGAAAATTATCGAAAGCAGAGATGGGGTGGAACACAGAGTTGTGCCTTGACTAAATATGCTAGCTCTGAAAATATCTCATTAAAGTGAATGTACAGGACCCAGTTAATCATTTTTCCTGTTTATCAGTGACCAATCAGTATTTTTTAATTAAGCTCTAGTAAAGAAGATGTCTCAGTATGCAAATTACTTGTATTATCAACAGTGTTATTAATGTTCTAAGTTGATAAAAGTCGTTTACTTTTGAACAACTGTCCCCAGAAGTACTAACATCAGAAAGATACAGAGCAACCATCCCTGAATAGGGAAATAGAATTGTAAATGTAGAACTTTTTTCAGTTCAAATCTTCCTTCTGTGTACTATTTTGGGGACATTTTTTTCTACTTTCTGTTGGAATTTCTTATAACATCTTGGAAAATAAATTGACTTAGCTGATGTATACATGTGCATTAGAAAAGAAAATAAAATGTATCATCCTGTAGTCTGCATCTGATTTTTGCCAGTAAAATGCCACCAGTGAGAGGTTAATAACAGACCTTGATAATTTCTAATAAAGTGGCCTTTTTAATACCCTGTGTATTGGTTTCATTGGAAAAAATAAACAGTAATTATTACATGTTGCTTATCATCTCATCAGCCTTTGTTTTTTTAATATCAGGGTTATGTAAACATATGTTTATATGGCATGACCATTTTTTTTACATCAAAGGAATTCATATTCTGTTTCAATGTTTGATATTTCTGTGTTGCTAATTAATTATTCTAAATGTGTCATGTTTTATTGATTATTAAAAAAATTCCTGATATAGCTGTGAAATTTTGTTTGAATTTTGAAAAAAGAAACCTTAAATATTTCTTTTTTGTGCCCATGTGAAGGTAGATCGTGTAAAAGGGGTGGTCATTCCTGTCAGAGAACGTTTATTTAAGATTATTACTTCAACAACATGGTAAGATAAATCTGTATAATATTTACAGATTAGGTTGTAAGTATGAAACAAGATTTCACCCCCCATATGTTCATAACACTGTTTTCCTCAATTATTATTACATTTTGAAGAAATTAATTGTTAATTAACAAAGAGAACTGATCCTACATAATCCAATGGGATTACTTTGTTTTAGGAGTCTATAGAAAGTGGTAATCCCTGTGAAATTGAATTTGTCCATGTTTTTCTTTTATTTTGATTATTTTTAATGAAGTAGTTTTTGTCAAAAGTTTGAGTATTGATTATTTATTTTTATTTTAATCAATTTTTTGCATTCAATTGGTTTTAAAAAAAACAAAAATGCTGGCCAAAATAAAAGGAAAATTTGAATTTTTCACAATGAACAAAATGTTTAATGAAATCTTGAACTTGGCTAAATATTGTCACAGATAAAAAGGCAAGTGGATTTTAAAAACCATAATCTCATTAAATATTAGTCTGCAAAAGTTATAAATTGCAATCAAGGTGTGAATTTAAAGAAGGATTAAGAAAAGAGGGTACTTGAAATGATTTGGCGATATTCCGTTTCAAGGTTCATCAGTTACGCCAGCTGTGGTATAAAGATTACGTCAGGAATTGTGTGGTATAAAAACTTCTTGTTTTTATAAATATTTACTTAATAGAATTGGATGAGGAGAAAATGTTGACTATTTGTCAAGTAATTCCAAACTAAGCCTAATTTTAAAAAATATAAAGAAAAAAAGACATAGTTTTTTTTGACAATGGAATCATTTTGGAATGATTCCCTTGCAGAAGAAGAGAAAATTTTACAAAAATTTGACAATGAAATTTTAATGAAGAAGTACAATGGGGATTACAATGGAAATTCCCTTCTGTTTGAAGACAGGTTTTATGATTTATATCCACAGAAATTGATGAGAACTCTTGGAAAGAAGGAAGGGGAATTAGAGAGTTTCAGAGACCTTCTCACCAAAGCAGAGAATGCATTGAAACAGAGTGAAGATGCAGTTGATGTAAGTTGATTTAGAAATGTTTTTTTTAACAAACCTTTTTTGAAATGTTAATGTACAAACCTATTTTGAAATGTTAATGTACCAATCTATTTTGAATTGTTAATGTACCAACCTATTTTGAAATGTTTTACATTTTAAAAAGTTTAACATACCTGCAGTGTGCCATCAAACCAATATGAAAATTTGGTTAAATAATTTGAAAAAGTAAAGAAAAGCTAAATTGAAAGCTCCAGACATCACATGGAGGAGCAGAAATTTAAAATCAAGGGGGACCATTAATTTCAAACCCTACTTACCTTTTTTTGGAATGATTTACATGTACATAACTGCCTAGTTTGCACTTGTTTGAAAATTTTATTTTTTGTCACTTATCACTGTAAAACGATATATGTTTGTTTCTAGTTTTAAAGGCAAAAAAGTCCTGCTTTGCATCCAGGTATTACAGGCAACAGTAAACATTCATATATATTTTTTGGCTTTAATGTGGACTATTACTGAGACTTCCACAGTTAGAATTTTTAACATTGTTTATATCATGCCTTCAAGAGTGACATATATGTCACCATTGATCAGATTGGCATATTATGTTACCCTCCTTTGCCTTAGCAACAAGATATGCAAAATACGCTTATTTTACAAAAGCTGTTTAAGGAAAATAAATATAAAAAAATTGTGGTGGTGTCTCAAAGGCTGACATAACCATCATGATTGTAGTTTTCAGTTTTAATTCACTATCACATTATTTAAACTGTTGTATTGAAGCATGATGGTGCCACCATCCATGAATACCCACCATGCATTAAAATGGTATTTCTGTTAAGATTATTTGTTAAAATTTTCTTGCTTTAAATTTGACAGCAACCATTATTAAGTCAATCTTACCATCCCTCAAAAAATTTTTTGTGAAATCACTTTAAGACATATGCTGGCTGTTGCCAAATACCCTGAAAAAAAGGAGCTAAGAAATGCTTATGTACAGAAAGGGGAGGTGGAGACCCATTTTGAAATCAGTAATCATGTCATTGCACCTTTTCACACGTTCAGATTTTTTTTTTCAGGAACATTTTTTCATGTTAAGAATATCTTGTATTCAGGATTTCAGTTTTTTTTTTTTTTATAAGAAAAACAAAATGAATTAAAGTTCCTGTTTCACAGGAGTTATACAAAAAAGTCGAACAAAATCCCTAGTGTTAATCTTCCATTTGAGATCCTTTTTTTTGTTGCTTTTCTGTACAAATTTTTTGATACTCATACACACTTCTATTCATTGTGGGTAACAATCTGTGCCAGCTTTGATAATTGAAGTGCAAAAAAAATTTTGAAAAATTGATCCCCTCCCCCTTTGTTGTTGCCATAGCAACGGGGGTCATTGTGGAATTTATAAACCCCAAAAACCTACCAAGACATATAAAAAACAATATTATGCAGATTATTATATTTTTTAAGCAAAAATTAAAATAATTCTGAAAACCCCCCCTTTTTTGTTTCCATGGCAACAGTGAAAAAGTTTGTCCAACTGATTTCAACTTTTTTGCAGATTTTTATTTAACTTGATCAGAGGAACAATCCTACAAATTTTTTAAAAGATTGCCGCAGCAGTTGCTGAGAAAAATGAAATTTACATTTTTTATACTTAATCTGTTTCCATGGCAATGGTGGCCATTTTGAAAATTTTGATACTCCTGTGCACATCCAATTATGATGGGTAACAATCCTGTGAAGTTTCATTAAGTTTGGATGAGTGGTCTCTGAGAAAACACGCAGATAAGTTAACTGGCGAAGGAGAAGAAGAAAATTAATAATAATAAGAAACAGGGGTAAAACAATAAAATTTTTTTACTTAATGCAGTGAATTCATTAAGAACCTGAAGCCTGCCAATTTCACCGCCTGTTGCCTTTATTTTTCCAGCTATTTCATTTTGGACAACAAAAAATATACCAGTTCAGAACAATGTTTATTCAGCAGCTGGGGCTTTAGGCGACCCCAGACCTCCAGACTATAAATTGTCTTCCGCCCACACAAATAAAATTTCCTTCTATTGAAAAACATACTGAAAACACTAATTAATGTAACCTTCTGTTTGTTTATATTCTACATGGCCAAAATAACATTAAGCATTTAATTCCTGTTAGTTTGTTACTAGCTACAAGCCTTTAAAATTATGCAAGGAATATGTTTGTTTGATCTCAAGAAAAAGACTTCTTATACATAATACCGCTAATGATTAATGCTATGATGTCAGTGGTTGTTGTAATATTGTACAATAAGAAGGGGGTGTGGATTTGAAATAGGTATAAAACACTTTGGGGTAACTGAAAAAATAAAAAAAAAACCTATTTTAGGAGTGCTCTGAAAGTGATACCTTTGAACAAATTGACATAATTTTTTCTGGAGGGTAACTGTAGATTTATATATAAAAATAGCAGATGTGGCAGTGACAGTATGGTGATATATTTTTTATTATTTTTAAAATGTTATTATATATGTGATTATCAGTTTACGTATTCATGAATAGGAAAATTCTTTGATATTTTCTTTAAATCTTGTGATAATGTTTGTCACCTATTTGAAACTGAAATTTACAGGATGCTTTTTAAGGCATCTTAATATATATGAATTTGCTTCAAGTGTTGTATGCTAAGAATCTGTTAGTCATGTTAGTTTCTGTGCACCAGGAAAGTATTAGTTTTTTTTTTAGCAGATTATGAAATGTATGTATATCTGGCTACTTTGGCAGGTTAAGGTTTATGAAAGAAAACTTGAGCAAAAATATAGACTAAAGTCTTCACTCAAATATAAACTTCTTTATGAGGAATCAATCAAATTTGACTCTGTGATATTTTTGACAACATCTAACAACATCTATTTACTTTTACAACAATAAATATTTTTTATGCCCCCGCCTTTAGGCGTCGGGGGCATTAAGTTTTACCCCTGTACGTCTGTACGTACATACGTACGTATGTCCTTCAATTTTTGTCAAAGATTTCTCCGCTTTTGTATGTTGGATTGATTTGATATTTGGTCTGAAGCATTGTAATGGTGAGTTGTACCGTGTCTCCCCTTTTCAGATCTCTCGTCTATCTACTTCCTGTTTACCGAGCTATTCACTATGTATTGTTATTCATTATTATTACTCTTCATGTAGGAGTCTTTCATTAGAATTTCAATTCTACTATTTTTGCATATTTTTACATTTAGGATAAATAGTGTTGATATAATATGCGAATGCATATTAAACGTTAATCCATATTATGTGCCTGTAATAGGCGGTCTTTGAAAAATCATGTGATAACTAATGGGAGGGGTTTTCTCACTATGTTTGACAATGAAGAAAACATTCAGAGTAACAATAATATTGTGTAATTCCTCATGGTTGTGCATTATTCCTTTAAACTTTGGGACATATTTTGGCATATTACACTGAAAACACAATATTTATGTATATACTTTTCCAGCATATGTAACATTACAAAAAAACCAACAAATTCTTTTGTTGGTGTTATTCACCTAAAATTGATATTAAAAAAACATGGCATCTGTTTCCCCTGGAGACATTTACACTTATGTTCCGATTTATTTCAGTTGGCAGTAGTTGAATGAAATAGTGCCACTCTTGCAACAAAAGAATTATCGAACATCAAAGTTGAGCTTATTGTGTAAGTATATTCTTCAATTCTAGTTTTATTGAACAACATAATCTTCACCTAACATATGAAGCAGAACTTCCTTTGTGGTAGCATTGTAATTTGTTTATAACATAATGTTGGAGCTTGCGGAAAACTCATTCTAGGAGAAATGGGGAGATATGATGGAGTTATTTTGGAGGGAACCAGATTCAGGCAGGGGGGAATAGTTAATTTTGAGTGAAAAAGAAGATGAGGCATAGGAGACCCCCTTGACCACCACTCCAATTAAACAGTCGGAGTCAAAATGGTCAAAACTTCTGAATAATATTTTATTGCATTACTTTTCATTTGTGAAGAGTAATAATAGGGAAAAGACAAAATGTAACAAAACTACAGGTAAATTGTTTTTAAATAAGTTTTGAGACCAATAAACACTTAGAGTATTTGGATTTAAAAATACAGTTTAAAATTTTGAACGAAAAATCCAGCTGCTTGGAGGAATGGAATTAGTTATAATGTGGAGAATAAACCTTGTACTATTAGCAGTCAAAAAATATTCAATTAGCAAAATGTTCATATGATTTAATGACAACCAAAAAATATTAAAAATGTACATTTCATAAAAAACCAAAATTGCTCTCATGTAACTTTACAATGATTGATTATAAACATAATTTTAAAAACCCTAAAACAAATGATGATGAGAATTATGTCATTTTTCCTTTGACAGGCAATACACAATTTGACAGACAATACACAGTATGATGGTAATACACATTCTTATGTCATGTTTTCTAATTAAGACATATTAGTTCTTTGTTTATGGTGTAGATTTCTCCTTTGTGAATTGCATTTTGTGGTGGTGTTTTAAGTACAAATGGTCCTCGGTCGTTTTCTTGGAATGTTTAATATGCACTTTGGTGACAGTCATTCTGAGAAACTGTCAGTTTGACAAATTTAGGTTTTTAATGGTGTCTGTTCTATATACATAGTAACAGTGATATTGCTACCTCTGGCTGTAATACCTATAAATATTAACCAATCTCAATCAAAATAATTATGAAATAATAATATGTTTCCAAAAATGGAGAGCAAAAAATTTCTAAATTTTCAAGATCAAAAAAAAAAGTTGGGTCTGCTCCATTTTGCTGTTTTTCCTCATTGATTTCATTTCTTTTTGATATGACAACAAGAAAAATTGCAACTGTATTAATGGTATGGTGCTTGTCGTCAACGTTTGTGTCTGTTCTTTAAAAATTTTTGGCCATTGATTTGTACTAATACTGGTAGATAATGGTCGGTATTGATTTGGGTGATTACCTAAATATTCATTTGTGCATCAGTCTTACATTGACATGCTGCTGCCATATCATACTGTGCTTGCAAAGCCCCTCAAAAAATACTTCAAAGCAGAATAAATTCCTGGTAAACCTCTCAGAGTACAAATGTACCAGTTGAAGTATTGGGGTGGTAAGATTTTTCTTATAGGCCAAAACTTATATATTTGTTTAACTTAACAAGATCTCCCCTAATTCATCAACAAAAGACTATATCTTGTAAAACTATTTTGATACTGTACATTCAGAAATCATTGTGTGCATTTATTATTGCAATTACTGTAAATTCAGAAATTATTGCGATGTTTTTATTATTGCGAAAATTGCAAAAGGGTAAGCATCGCAATAATTAAAACTCGCATTTCAGATTTCTTCAGTAGTATTCCACTATCACGTTTAAGAAATCGCAATAATAAAACTTAAGTCATTTTCATGAAGGTCATTGTGTCCAACCCTGTTTTCTTGAAGGTCATTGTGTCCAACCCTGTTTTCTTGAAGGTCATTGTATTCAACCCTGTTTTGTGAAAGTCATGGTGACCAACCCTGTTTTGTGAAGGTCATGGTGTCCAAGCTTCTGTGATGGATTTCACAAAGAATTATAAGTCTTGAATGGATAACAACTTTTAGATCACAATATAATTATAACTGTTACATCACACATTTAAGATCATATTCAAACTGAAGACTTTTTGTGAAACTCGTTCCTGTTATTTTTCGTACAGGACAGAAATATAAGAATCACCTGTCTGTCTGTCTGTTCACTTTACTTTTTAGCACTATTCCTCCTTTACCGTTCAATGAATTTCAATGAAACTTTACATGAACATAGATATGCATATAGGAAGTTAATTCATTATGGCTCATTCTAAGAGCAGATAAGCAATGGGTTGGCAGGGATATCTTTTGTGAATTTTGCTCATAGTACATCTTGTTTTCTTTTGCTTTAGAAAACACATTAAACCATATAGAAATATGCCAGTTAACAAATGCATCATGATTTATAAACTTAGTATTGGTTCTTCCTTGCAAGACAGGTGTCATCTTCTCCTACATATTGTTAAGAAATATTGGCAAACAAGCATTGGAAAAGCAACAGGTTCAATTCTGTCTTACATGATACAAATATCCATACTGAAACTCTGTGCCTATTATAAGGAAGCTAACCTGTGTTATTCCTGAGAAAAATTTGATATTTTTCAGCTTAAAAAATGACTTCAAACAGCAAGTTGACATGCAACAAATTCCAAACCGTCTCTAAAAAAAACCAGGTCTCCATACTGAAGACCTGTGCCAAATATCTTGACATAAATTTTCCAAAATCAAAAAATGGTCAGTTATGGCTGACAGGAAGTGGACATGAGACTAGCTCAAAACTGTCAGATTGCAGGATACAGTTCTTCACACTGACGCATACTTATTTACCTTTTGAATGCTCAAAGAGGGAGATCACCCTCTTTTAAGTTTTTCTAAGAGTGGAGATTTTACTTGATGACCTTTTTTGCACAAAAAATATGATAATTTTGCAAGAAATCCATGTATACATATAAGACAAAGATATGAAATTTTTTATTCTAATGATTTCTAGTCAAATTTGAGCAATGAGTACAACAAAAGGATAAATTATTGAATGAATATTGTATTACATAAACATTGCATTGAAATCAAGTTAATAAGCCATTTTAAACATAATATGTGCAATATTTTCAGTAAAGACAGAGATTTGGGGAGAAATTAGTAAAAGAGGGAGATTAGTGTCTCCCATTTGGGAGACTTTCTCAGAGAGGGTGACGTCACATAAAGGTGTATATTAAATATGATGTTGGAAAGCAAAGATTTCACAGAAATGATACATTACTTGGTATATATTATTTTATGATTTTTTTTTGTTTATTTTAGATTCATCTTCTTCAAAAAATACCAAAATGACATTTTGATTAAGAAGAAAAGGTTTGTACATTCATTTGATAGAAGAATTATTCTGACAAATTGTATGTTGAAAACCAGATGACATTTGTTGAAAGGTCAACTTAAACTAGGTAATGTCTGTCATGTCTGTAGGAGTTATCTTCATCTGCTCTGTCTTCATTCAGCCATGATTAAAAAATTCCCTGATTCTCATCCCCGCCTGCCCTAATTTTAACTCACCTGGCAAAATGCCATGTGAGCTTTTGTCATCACTTGGCATCTGTAAACTTTGACATTTTCATCTTCTCCTTTTAAACCACTTAGCCAAATTGAACCAAACTTTACAGGAAGCATCTATGGAAGGTTCTTTATAAAATGTCCTCCTTTATCCCAACCAGATGAAAAACATGGCTGCCATGCAGGAGTCTTGTTTCTGATTTGCTGATACATTAAAAATCTTATCCTCTGAAACTGCTTAGCCAAGTGGATTAATATTCAATATGGAACATTTGTGGGAGGTCATTTATAAAGTTCCTCATTTTGTCCTGATCAGAATCTAAACATAGCCACCAGGGATGGTTCTTGTTTCTGATTGGCTGATTCAATAAAACATCTTCTCCGCAACTTCTTGGCCAAATGTAAGGTGAGCGATACAGGCTCAGCCTCCTGACCCTCTAGTTTTATTTTCAAATTTCCGCTAAAAAAATACTGACCCAAAATGTCCCTGATGAGTTAGAATAGGATTCAGAAGTATTGTTCTACACCGCACTTATGCTCATTGAAAAGGGAAGACAACAGCTTGGCAAATAAAGAATAGAAAATAAAATTCACACCTCCCGAATTTTTTGAAAAGTTGTATGTAAATCAAAGAATTTTTTTATTATCTGCTGTGTACTAGGCCCACACGCTGAGCTTGATTTTAACATGCTAGCTCACAAAAGCAACAGTCCATAGGAAGACATGCCACTAAACCCAGACACATTAATCTGACTCTGGGCTAACTAATCTTTGCTCTTACTCCTAAATGCTGTGTGCTTAGTGGAGAAGCAGCATATACCAGTTTTCATGTCTTTGGTTTGACCTGGCAAGGGATCGAACGCTTAAAAAAAACAAAAATTTGTGAATTTCTCTTGAGGCTAATCTTGTTACACCAACTTGACAGTGGCAACCACTCTTGTGTTATGCATCAGAAAATAATTACAGAAGTGTGGTTCCTTGAAAATCTTTGCCTGGAATTTTAGCTTAAGTACTGATATGGTAAACCTTTTTATTTGACTGGCTCTCTTGATCGAGATTTCATTGGCTAAAAATAGCATGAATTTTAACTTCAGAGCATCTGCTAGCTTTTCAAACTCTTGACTTTTTACAAATATTTTGAAAGATACTTTGTATTTAGTTGTAAAATAATTTAAAAGCGTTGATAACCTAGGCTTTAATATTACAAAACATCTTGATATTTTATAAATTCAGGTAGTTATTATGCATAAAGAGAGAATTATTTCTGCATTTCAATGGGTTGAAAGACTCAACGACGAATGAGATTTTGCATTTGTCACATTTAAATCTGCTTTATTTGCAGTGAATAATGACTAGAAATTACTAAAATCTTAAATGTCAAAGGTTAATACTTTTCAATTTTGCCATTTTACCAACGAAAAGCTGAGCTTTTTTCAGACGATGCTATCAGTTGATTAGAGGATTATATTTGTCAACGATTCTTCCTAGGAACATTTCATTTTTGATTTACTGCAGAAGAGAATTAATCAGCATTGTACAGATTTTATGGAAAAACGAACATGAAGACTTGGTATTGGAATCAATAGATAAATTTATTTGTGATTGATCTGTAATTCCCACAAATTACATCATAAGACATACTCGATATTTGCACGTCTGTCTGTGCTGAGCCATTGCGGTCAATCAATTATGGCATGTTCTTTAATTTGTCTGAATGGGTTCATCATTAGTCCAGTCATGATCGTCAGTTGAGGCCGTCTGCTCCACTTGTTGCTCATGTCTGAATAATATTTTCTAAGAACATTACTAAACTTGTTTATCTGTCTGAGACATTTAAAAAATACCGATAATTTCAATAATTCGTCTGCATCAAATATCAATCAGGTTCAGTTTTGTCATTATAAATGGGAATTAATCTGTCTAGAGGTAGAACTAGACATAGGTTGGTCTATTGATGGATCTTAATTAAGACTTGCTTCTAGAATAATAAATATAAATCTTTAAAATGATGAAAATCTTTAGACATTAATTCTCTTATTTAGTTCGAAAAAATGATAAACTTTAGCATTTAAAGGTCTCATGACATTACAGTAAGATATACACATACATAATTATAATAAATATTTAAGGATATGAAATACCAGTTCTGAACAGGTGTCTGAATTTTGCAGTCTTTTTTTATTTTAAACCATGATAAAAATACTAACAACAGTTTGTCAGTACATACAAGTTTGTAATCTACATGTTGTACATTGCTGGTTTTGTGCATGTATTTCTGGAAATTTTTCAAACATAGCCATTTTCAAAATGCATATTCCTGCATTAAAATTCAGAAATTTAATCAGCTTAACAAAAGTATTTACTGTCTATGATGTTTAGTAATATTTTTATTTTGTTTTCAGATTCTTGGTCCATATACTGTAAATATTGCTGATAAAAGAAGAATTGAATTGGTAGGTAAAAGAATTTTGCAGTATTAATTTCTCACATATAGAGGCTTACAAACATCTTGATTTTTAGGCCCTTATTTCATTTAAACGTGATTTTGATGTATGAAATAAAATATATGTTTAATTGTTGGTCAATTTTCTTCAAAGGTTTCTCAGTTTGTTTATGTTTGATTGATTCACTATTTGGTCTGAAGTATTATCGGTTTGAGTTGCACTGTGTGTGACCCCTTTTGAGGTTCGACATACATCTATTTCCTGTTTGCCAGGACGTGGCCATTTGTTTCTCATGGATATGTATTTGGTCTTGTTCTGTGAAAATATATTGCTTGGGGTGGCAAAATGTCTTTCCGTCTGCCAACTTTTAAACTCCAAATGTATAGCAACCTCATGTCAAGTTTGGGGGACTCTGTCAAAATCTTTAAAAATTATACTGGCTCACAATATTATAGGAATTGAGGTACTGCAGTTTGAGAATATACACAGAACCCAGAAAGAACAGCTTTCTTTGCACCCAAGCAAATCATTTTCCTAATATTTTAAGTTTATATATTGCTTATCCTAAAATATAAAATGTGAAATATTGATGAGTATTTCTAATTGTGTAAATGTAGAAAAAGTTAACATGCTTGAAATAAGAATATCACCCTTTTAAGCCCTTGTTTTCAATTTGTATTCTTTGGGAACCATTCTGTAATATTCTTTTAACCATAAACCAAAAAATAAAAAAGATTGGTATTGTTCCTAAGATGAATAGCACACTTTAGACCTCTTATATATTATTTTGGCCTTCTGGACTATATTAAAAATAATAATGACCTAATCTAAAATTGCTTATCAGGATGATTATTTGCAATCTGCATCCTTTAACAAAATTAGAATAAAGATTTGAGGAGGAGTTTTAAGTCACATGCTTGGACTACAATTTATTTAGCTTCCTATATCAAAACTTTCACAGCTTTGTGTGACTCTACATGCCATACACTACAAAATAAATTCCATTACAACAAAAATAATTCTCTTGCCTGAAATTTGATATTGGCCCTTTTAGGCAATTGAACCTAAGGAAATATTCCAAAAGCTTTGTATTTTGCATAAAATTCTGCCCACACATCCCCCAACTTTATTCGAAAATTTGTGGATAAATTTACAAAAAAGGCACATTTAAAAAATCAATCATCACCAATAGTTGCACTTATGATTGCAGATTGTGCAGTGATTACAATAAGTTTATTTTAGCAAGAAAGAATTGCAAAAAGATCAAAGTCTATGATATAATCCTAAAATGTTTTTAATCTTGCTAGTTATTTTTGTTGGAACTCCTTAAAATTGTTATGTCAACAAGAATTACTTTGTTAAACAGCTGATGAAATGATATAAAAATCATTGACAAAATGCTAATCTGATGTCTTACAATTATTTATGTAATTTTATTGGATAAAATCAATCAGATTTGGCACAGACCTGAAAACATCTGCTATTTTTTGTAGACAAATTTCGTGATAAAAATTGCTTTTTAATCTGAAATTGTTTTCCTATCTTTTGAGATTTCAAACACAAATCAAATAAGATATTTTTCTTCATTTGTTGTTCATTCTGGCATTTGGCTTAGGTTAAGCCAGGAATGATGTGTAAAAAATGTGAAATTTTAAAAGATTGAACACAGCTGTTGTAGATTTTAAGGTTCAAACCTGTTTTGTCCTTGAATAATGGGAAATAAATGGAATTGTACTGATTATACAGAGACACAAACATTAGAGACGGAGTGACTTCACTGCATCTGTGCAGTGTATGCTGAACTGACATAATAATGCAACATTTGTTACCAGAACCCTAGATCTAGTGGTTTCACATTGTCTTTGTACAAAACTACAAAAGATGTGCTCAGCTCATGTGACAACATTTGTCAGTTGCCAATCTCTATTGGTACTATTGCTTGCTCCACCCATAAAACTGATTGACGATGTGATCCTAATTCTCCCTAAAAAATCCCTCAAGATTCACTGAAATGAAGCTCAGTTTCAAGTCATGTAAGGCACAATATTTATCTTAAAACAGCCATATTCATTTGCTGTAGAGTAAGACCTTATTTGTTGCTCTGAATTAACTTAGAACTTATGTTTTTATTCAACTTAAAATTTTCCAGAAATGTCATATAGGTTTTAGTTTTAAACATATGTAAGATTTAGATCATGTCGTTATGGTATGAATTCTGTATTCTTTCTTTTAAATATGGTGTACATTTTTAGCTCACCTGGCCCAAAGGGCCATGTGAGCTTTTTTCATCACTTTGCGTCCGTCGTCGTCGTCTGCGTCTGTTAACTTTTCACATTTTCATCTTCTTCTTTGAAACCACTGAACAGATTTGAACCAA
>JAULBM010228265.1:0-17073 GCA_032357055.1 Geukensia granosissima
ACAGTCTTGATAGTTAAACATTAAAATTTCTTGGTAAACCTCGAAATTTTAAGGTTTGATTTACTAACTCGATTGTAGAAGTATGATAAACAACAGCTTACAATGTAAGATTCTATATTTCCAACCCTCTTCCCACAATAATCATAATACTCGCCTCCTAATTCCAAATTTATAAAGTCATCACTGTAGATTAAATTGTAATAGATCACCTTAATCAATGTGGTTCTTGATTCATTTGATAATGAAAAAGGGGATCATGTTATTCAAAAGTACTCAAAGGATCAATTCTGTTATTTTCTGATTAATTTTGAAAGTCGCCATAATAAACTGTAAGAGTTAATCTTAGGTTCCCTAAGTGGTCATTCCAATTAAATCTGAAAGGGGGCATGGTTTATCACAAACAATATTCTACTGCACAACTTTATAAAAAAAATCTTGACAGGCAGGTCACCAAAAATATTCTGAAGCCAGTTTCTCCATAAAGAGTAATGCTAAAATTTGAAGAAAATAAAAACTAAAAAAAAAATTGCGCTGCACGCAAAAATATTTTCTCTCTGAGAAAAAAAACCAAACCCCCTTAAGGTTAAATGGTCCAAACTGACGAGTCAGTATGGCATCATACAATATTTTTTTTGGTCTAGGATAAGTTCCGGCACTTTAATGGGGAACGCAATGCGGGTACCAATTAATTTTCACTTTGTACGCTGTCCGTCCGTCTTTCCGTCAACAGTATTTTTTCGTCAACGTTTTCTTGAAATTTAAATATGGAACGCCATATCAACATGTATTCAATAATTATACATTTCTTCAAATGATTGTTTTTTTTCATCAGTTCAATTGAAGATATCTTCCATTCATTTATAGGTATCTTCAAATTATTTGTAGCTAGCACCCCGTGGCATTTGATAACTTGTTCTCGTCCTGAATATGAATGAAATATTTGCCACTAAACTTTTAACAACAATCAATCATGAATGAATGGTTTATTTTGTGATCAAAGGGAATACCTCCCCCCCAAAAAATCGTATGTATCACAACATTCTGTTACGGTATTTAAATGTCAGTCGCGGATCCAGGATTTTAGAATAGGATGGTAGGTGAGGGGTTTATGTCCCAAGCGGGGTGGTTGGTGGGCATGCGAGGCGAAGTCCCCCCGGAAGCTCCTAGACATTAGGAAATTTAAGATTATTCAATTATTATTTTAAAAGAAGTATTTTATTTTATATTTTTTGGGGTGCGCGCGGCGGGTGCCCCCCCTTGAATGTAATTGGCTTTTCGGTGTTTCTTACGTCAAGAACTGTATTTTTATCAGTATAAATACAAATTCATAAAGTTTTACTGATCTTCTTATTTTTTGCCCCTAGCGTACCTGATGAAGGTAGGCGCTTAACACGCAGTTAAATTTGGTTTTTGAATAATTGTATAAACGTATTAAAATAAATATTGTGTCTTCTGGCATACAGTCCACATTCTTTCTTTTAAATGTAATTGTATTACATAGAAACAGATAAATAGTTTATTAGTAGGCCTATCTTTTTCAAATGTTGCTATTGTACAGGTACTGCTTATATTAATTTAATTAGGATTATAATTTTTATTTTTACATAAGACTTGAAGCCCACGTTCGAGATCGTTAGTTTATAAGATTAAAAACCAAATATCGTAGACATCATTGGCTTCTCCTGATACACTTGATACGTTTGTTGTTTCTCTGCGCCTGCTCTCTGCAATAATAAAATGTTATTTTCCAGATATGATAGTAATTCTGTGTCAGCCGAAGACGGAATTTCGGAGGACGTTTTATCTGAATTACGCAGCTACGGCCATAATATGACCGGTCCAGTCATAGGATTTGATCGGATCCACTTTGGAAAAGGTCAAGTGATAGCGCGTGGTACTCTGCCAAAGTTTGACACTGGAAGCAATGTTTTCTGGGCCGGAAGTGACTCAAGATGTGACGGCATGGCTATTGGTTTCTGAATTGTTAACATTTTATAAATAAATTATATAATGGTGCTTTAAACTGTTTTATTTTAAATATGTGTTACTCTTCACGAACGTCAGTTGTACACCTTAATGGCTTGGGCTTCGTGTGTTACAGCATGCAAGTCATTTTACAAACGTATGTCTTTCAGAACAGTCTGTCAGAACAACATAAAATCTTGAAGTATTTTTGAAAAGACGAGATATATTTTTGATACTATATCATACAAATTGGGGGAAATTAATCTGTAAGAAAGCAGTATGTGTATCGTTCAATTAATATAGACAAGGCTGAAAAATTTTTGCTTCAAAAATTTAGGCGATTCACGGTTTTGACAATAGCTTTATCTGAATTACGGAGCTTTGGACGTAATATGACTACGTCCGTTTAAAGGATGTTTGTTGAACGGAGCTATGGCCATAATATGACTGGTCCAGATAAAGATTTGATCGGATCCACTATGGAAAAGTTCAAGTGATAGCGCCTGGTACGTCGTGAAAAGCAAAGAAAAACCTCGAATACAGCAACAATTAAATGTAAATGTAAAAAAATGAAAAATACGGCCAGCAACAGATCATAATGAAATTAAAAAGTAGTAAAAGACGAACAATACAAAAATCAAAACAGAAATTCACCTAATTCGACCAGAGAGTACCTCAGTTATGATAAATATACTAGACAAAAAGGAGATATCTTTCTACTGAATGTACGGAGTTACTTAAACCAAGCTCAGACAGATTCCTGATGATCAAACACCAAGCTTCTCAAAAGGAGATGATATCAAACACAGTAGTACGTTCGATGAATTCTTTGTTGTCAATCAGCGTGAAGAAAGAAAAAAATGCAATGAAAAATCTATTAATTAATATCTGTTAAAGACAGCGATATACATGTATATGTATTTAATGTCGGTTTGTACCAACAAAAACCCGTTCTACAACATCAAACTTGTACCCTTTGTTTATAAAACTGTTTAAAAGGAATTCGAAGATACCAAAGGGGCAGACAGAAATCGTCAGAAATTAAGCCACACCAACGTTGTCAACATACAAAAATGTCGAGAATTGTTACCCGCTGCTAAAGAAAATCATTACTATTTCCTTTAATTAAATTCAGGCGGCGAGATAATTGCTGAAAATATCATATGATAATTAGGTTGTACATTCTTAACTATCATATGTACGAAAATGTCCATAACTATAGGGAATTCGAAGATACCAAAGGGTCAGACAGAAATCGTTAAGTCGGAAGACAGACAAGACCATGGCCAACAAAATGAAACGAAAGACAAACATAGAACACACAACACTACACTGAAAACTAAAGCTGGAGAAACACGAACCCTACAAAAACCAGGGTGAGTTCAGGTGCTCCGGAAGGATAAGCAACTCCTGCTCCACTAATGGCACCCGTCGTGTTACTCAGTAGTCAAAGCCGGTGTATAGTCACATTTCAGATCTCTCACAAACGTATCGGAGATGATTAAAGCTTTGACTTATATAATGGAAACAACTAATAGATGAAATTGTTTATCTAGATAATATTTGTCGATTTTTCCAACAATTTCTTGTGGCTGCCATTAGTAAATGGTTCATTAAGAAGAAGTAATTGCAAAGCTCTAACCAGATCTGTTATATCACTTTCGAGGTTGTTTGTTTTGTTGTTATAATATTACTTCTCCTTTACATTCTGTATTTCAACATGTGATATCATTTGTTATCTCAGAGACGATACTAGAAATGTTCAAATCTTCAATTTTTATTTTGTGTGTATACGTTAATCAGCTTCAGTACTGGGTATATATAAGATAGACCTGAGATCGATGTTTATCAGTCACAATAACAAATGGACGTTCTGTGTGTTTACTAGTGTGTCAAAGACATAAATAGTCAGATATTGTGAATTTACATGACAGGGGCAATTAAGTATTATACTCGTTAACACAAGACTTACAGGAAAGTTTGACAAAAACAATAATTCAAAGTTATTATCTTGTGGAATCAAAATTTTCATTAATAAAACTTTTACCTGTTGATTCGTAAATACAAATACCATGTTTGCCTGAACTTTTACTGCCTTCTTAATATTATGTTAGATTGTTGTTTTTTTCAGTCAATTAAGAAGGTTCTCAGGCCTAAATAAAATTTTTGACCATAGGATTTTGCTAATATTTTCCACAGATACAGATAGATATAAGCTTCAATATATTCTTAAGAAAAAAATCGTTGAATAAATTGGTTTTTAAAGTGAGCCATTTCCACAAAAATATTATAGAAAATTATAGGTTCGCTGGAAAACTGGCTCTTCAAAGGTAAAAATTCGGTGAACGTATTTTTTCTATTAAGAATTTGCTTCGAATATGTACACCAAATACGAGTAAACTAATGTGTAAAAATGATTTTTTGGACCCGAATTCTGCCTTTATAGGGTCTATAATGACCAATGTTATTTTGATGTTCATTCTGTGTAACATGTATATATGACATTAGAAATGTATTTTTGTTTTGTGTTTAATATCTATGTTAATGTTATTTTTAAGACTTTATGATGAAGAATGTGTTAGAGGTGTATTAAAATACTCCAAATCGTTAACATTCTAATTATTTAGTATGGCATAAAATTTTATTTAAGTTTGACATAAACAAACAACCCAAACTATCTTGCAAACGAAAAGTACTGATTTTGAGACTTTCGATCATTATCAGATAACATGATTAGATATCGGAACACACTGAACCATCTTTTGATGTAACTCTGAAAGCCATTTGTGTTTATCGGTAAGAAAAAGTGCATCGAATTCATAAATATCAAGAACAGAAAAATAGAAGTGGTCAAACTGAGCAGCTCACCAACTAACAATATCGACACTCGAAAAACACACACACATTGAGTAAAATTGAAAGTCAAAGAGGAAATAAATTCCCATTGAGAAAATTCAAACACTAAATAGACGTATGTGAAGGATCACTACTCACAGGTCCAAATACCGAAACTCTTGATGTATTTGTCAGTATGCAGCAGAAAAACAGTAAAATTTCCCCATTGTTTTAATTGTTTATTAGTATATCACTTTAGTCCCAAATAAACATTTAACAACAATGACAAGATAGCGTTTCACATATTTTGTGCACAAGAAAAGAACAGTCTAAAATGGATTGAAAAATTGAATATTTATCGTCATACGTCCTCCAACATTCAATCAAAACAATAACTAGAGGATGGATAAAGACTCTTCCGGGTGTCTACATAAAATACTTAGTGACATCAAAATAATTTCATTTGTAAATGCAGAGAAAATATTATTTAAAGGAATTTAACGACACCAAGAGAACAGATAAAATAGGCGGACGTAAATCAAATAATTTTACAGTCCTTGATAGATGACCTTTTATTTCATATATTTTGGTGTTTAATGGCGACATCTGATCGGGCTGGGCACCGGAGTGGTCCCTAGGGCTCGACCCACAGAACTGACCCAGTGCTATCACCAAGTGGCGGATAGGGGGAGCCCTCTCGTTGGGGACTGCCAGGTTAAAATATGGAGAACCTGGCAATGTACCATAGTGGGTGACGTGTGTGGAGATGGCCACGCTTCATGAACATAAAAGATCCCTTTTGTAGATAGCGAAAAATAGAATGGTAATGCCGCTACAAAAGGCCAAATTTTCCGTCCCTACCCATCCCTTTCTTTTTCCACTGGCAGCCGTTGCCCTGTTGTGTCAATCAACCCATCGCCTAAACCTCATTCGGTAATTCAGTTATAATTATTGAACTTGTTTTCGTCCTAAATATGCCCGAAATATTAGCCAATGGACGTCAAGCAACCAACAATCAATCAATCTAGTCGGGCGTGTTGAAAGAGAATGATCAACACAAGAATTAGACAAAAGGCTCTTAAAAATGTCTGAAGAAACATGAAATCCAAAAATTTAGGTTGTCTCATAGACAATCATGAAACGTCTACTGTTTTTATATTTTTATGATTATCATCTCCTGTTCTATCGAAACGAAAGATTTAATTTCATTTTACCATGCGACTAATTATACATAGATCTTTTAAATAATCCAATGCAATCTTACAATGGTTTGTAGGGATCGTAGTGAACGGAACGCCTTTTTGACTTAGGAAAATGGTTTAAAGTATATCTGCAACTTCCTTTACGATATCATATTTAATTTTCAATCGCCATCCACCATTTCAATGAAGCGAAATATACGCATTTGCAGTAGGAATGCATGACATTTCGGCCCTAAGTATACTGGGCCTTTACTGAGGACCACTCGGCCCTGAAAGAATGAACCAGTCGGCCCCCAAAAATAGAGCGTGTGGATTTTTTTTACTTATTTCAGCTCTAAAAATAGAGGGTTGTTTTGATTTAGGTCCGTTTTATTCTGATACATATATGTAGCTAACCATTGTCCGATAAAATAAAAAAATCCATATGCCAATTTGAGACTGTGATTTGTCTCGACTTAATAAAAAGTCTTATTTAACTAGTTATAAAAACACCAAAACACCATAGTTTATTGGTTGGGGAAGAGTGTCTATATTTTAGATATATATTGATTGACAAAGCATTCACAGTGGAAGAAGTTGCTGTGCCCTTTGATTCCCGAAATTTGTTTTTAAAACAAAATTAAAAGCATAGGGACAAAATTTTGCTGGACACCGGAGTGGTCTCCAAGGCTTGACCTAAAGAGTTGACTGAGCGATTCCCATGTGGCAGAAAGGGGAAGCCATCTCCGGGTCGCGAAAAATATCTCCTACCTGGGAAATATTTTGGCCTATTACCGGGACAGAACCCGATTATTATAAAATACGGAAAGCCTGGTCGTGGACCATAGTGGTAACGTGTGTGGAGAATGACTCGCTCCATGCACGTAAGAGATCCCTTTTGTAGAAGTCACCCCCTTTTTCCAGTGGCATTCAAAAGCCGTTGCGCTGTTGTCTCCCAACCGACCCCGAACGTAAAGCAGCAACCAACAATCAATCAATCAATTAAGCATAAGATGTTATTGTTCTGCTGTCAACAAGTTTGATATTCAATAAGGTTCAATTGTATTTGTGGTTTCCCTGTAAATATTTTTGATCGGGCGCACCAATGGCAAGGTTATCAATTTTAAAACAACAAAAAGCTTCCCACATACCATATATTAATTCTCGATTCATATGCTAAAAGGTTTCAAATAGATAAATATATTTAACAGATAAAAGTTGAAAATTTGCATGTGGCAATCAAGTTTATTTTTAATCTACGCCTTCAAGCTAACCTTTATTAAGGGGTCCTTACATGTATGTTCTGTATTAAGTTCAGACTCCGGTTCATTGTTGAAGGCCGCAAAGGGACCTGTAGAAGTTTAAATTTGAGTGTCATTTGGTGCCATATCTCTTTTTATATCATTTAGTTTCACCAAGAGATTTGCAAAGGAGGAAAAATTAACAAACTAAATAATAATAATGATAGCAGTTTTTAGTCTCCTTTGAGAAATGATACCGGATAAGTTTTCTGCAAGGTGTATCACACTTAGAGTGTCTAGCTTTATTGAATAATAAATTCCCATGGAAAATACCCATAATGGCTTTGTTCCGCAATCGCGCGGATCTGCTGTAATCCGGGATCGGTCCCGAATATTATAATCGACATCTAACTTCCGGGGAGTTCACCCAAAAGCAATGTGACAGTACGACGATTCGTTGAATAACGGTAAAAAGGGCCGTACGATGGACGCTAATGTAAGTTAAACTAACACAAGTATGGTTAAATACTATAAAATGAAGGGAAAATATCCTGTCAAGGGTTTGAAACATAAAAATCAGTCAGTTAAAAGCTGTAAACAGGAAAATTGGCATCCATTTTCACACGTTTTATATTGCACGGAATCGACAGTCAGTAACCCGGGGTCAGTTACAAAGAGACATTAAAGGTGTATGACAAAAATACACACACAAACCAAATGAAAAAACTTTGCCAAAAGCTTACAGTCAAGACTATTGTACTGGGACCTTCAATATATATTCCCCGGGGGGGTCTCAACCTATACTTTTGGGTACAGACGTACGGCTGAGAATTTCAAAACACCCCCCATTCATATATTTCATATTTTTGAAAAACCATACCCATTCATATATTTTCTGTAAATTTCCTGACCCAATCATATATTCTATTAATCAGGTTATAGGATTAACTATGTAAATTATTGTGATTAATGGTTGTCTCTCCACTTTTCTCAAGCTGAGAATGCTTATGACCCAGGTTTATCAGATAATTAGTTCCAGGGAATAAATTTACTACCGATTGATATAACAGCTTGGTGAAAATTGCACCCCATTCATATATTTGAGCTGTCAAAAAAGTGACCCATTCCAGCGGTACGTCTGTGTATACCAAGATATAGGAAGAGGCCCCCCCGATATATTCAATTCCAATGGCGCATCTCATTCTGATATTAAGCTGACACATACATATAACCGCTGTTTCTACTTTCATTATCACATTCATTTTTATTAAGTAAATATTTAACCAATTTGGGAACATTTTTACAGAATTTTGGGGAATCTGTCCAATGGAGACACCCTTTATTATTCACAGAAAAGGGTAACACTGTAACAAAATGTTTGTTTAAATAACATTTTTATGATTTTAGGCTGATTTTCTTGTGGAATCTGGTGACGAACTAAGTGTTGATGAGATAGAAGCAATCCCTACTTTGGATGAACTGAAGAAATGGAAGGTTAAAGAGTTGAAAAACTGGCTTATTGACCATGGATTGAAAAGAAGTGGCAACAAGAACATTCTGGTAAAAAGAGTTTTCCGTGCCTTTCAAAATCTCTTCGATTCAGATTCTGACATCAGTGATGAAGAGGATTCTTCACCATATAATTCATGTAGTGAAAAAACTTTTCAAAAACTTGAGAACTGTTCAGAGTGGACTGGCATATCACACGACAACTTGCCCAGTATCACTGATAAAGATATAGAAAATTATTACATGTTTCAAAAAAATCCTATGTCAGGACGCCGTGCTAGGTTTCAAAGACACTTATTGAAAGCAAGAAAGTTTGCTAGAGAAAAATACTTGACGAACATCAAATTACATCCAGTTAATACAACTTCTGACACTTGCTTCATAAAAGCTAATTGTAAACCATCCATGAAGACTATTGTCAATGTAGGAAATTCGGGCCAAACAGACACTAAATACACCTTGAATGTGTGTTTGGCCAAATCGACAGGACACATCATAGATGGTTATTGTAATTGTAAAGCTGGGGCAGCTGGACTTTGCGCTCATATCGGAGGATTACTTTTTACCATTGTTGGTGTGAAAAATGCATGTACATCATTAGAATCCACATGGGAAAGGCCAAGACCGATTGCTAACAAACCTTCCCCTAAGCGATTAATCGAAGTGAAATTAAGTACTTCAAATGAAACACAAAATAAGGAAAAGTTACGTCCTTACCCTGATGAGTTTCAAGCTTCAGCATGTAAAGACCCTGATAACTTTCTAGCAGACTTGTTGAATGGGCTTGGATCAATAAATCCAGAATGTGTTTTATATAAAACTTTGCGAAATAAAACAGCAGATATTTCAGATTTTTTGGAAATATTTACCCCAATTTTTCAATATTCAGATACTGTAGATCTTGCCACCATGGAATGTAAAGTATTTTTTGAGACCTTTTTACAGGGCGTTATATTGTCAGATGATATGTGTAACAATCTTGAAAAGGCAACTAAAGGCCAGGCAATTAATAATAACTGGTTAGAAGCCAGAAAAGTTCTAATTACTGCTTCAAATATGGGGGCTGTGTGTAAAAGAAAAAAGGATGAGCCAGATAATTTGGTTATAACACTCCGTGGATATAGACCTCAACTTACAGGCATAAAATCAGTGAATCATGGTCGTAAATATGAAAACCAAGCATTGAAAAGCTATAAGAAAAAACATAACACATTTTGCAAGGGAAATATTGAACTTCAAGAAAAGGGACTAATTATCAATCCACGCTATCCTTTCTTGGGAGCAAGTATTGATGGCAAGGTTATTTGTGATGTCTGTGGAAATGGAATCGTAGAAGTAAAGTGTCCATATGGGTCAGAAGACCAAACAAAACATCCTTGGAGGAACATGAGCCCCGAAGAATGTGCTCAATATCCAAATTTTTTTTGTGAACTGAAAAACCATGCTATGAGTTTGAAAAAAGATCATAATTATATGTACCAAGTGCAGGGTCAGATGGCCATATGTCAAGTAAAATGGGTCGACTTTGTTGTATGGACTAAAAAAGGTTTAAACTTTGAAAGAATCGATTTTGATGATTTGTTTTGGTCAAGGCAGATGTATGAGCGTTTGAAGGCATTTTACCTGTATGGAATGCTACCGGAAATATTTTCAGATAGACTGAAACGTGGATATAAGCTCTACAAGTAAAAACACTTTACATACTTACTTGTTTATATATATGTAATATTATTCAACATATACATTGTATCTTGAATTATAAATCTTATCAGTGAATTAAGATTTAGTAACCATTCTGTTTATCTGACACAAAAAGTTTGGGTAAGGCCAAACAAAATAATATGTATGGTTCCCGTCAGCCGACCGACCCTAGTTTTTAGCGCCGACCCTAAAAAACATTTTTTTTCAAAAAGTAAAAAAAAAAGACAAAAAAAAACGACCGACCCTAAATTTCCGGGATTTCCTGACTTTTTATGCCCATGCTACTAATTGTTCATAAAGCATCTATAGGGCGAAAAGGTGTAAAAAAAATAAATAAAATAAAATGAAAAACCGACCTACCGACCCTATTTTTTTCAAAGAGGTGACGGGAACCATACATATTATTTTGTTTGGCCTAATCTGTAAATGTAACTCAAAAAGTATTCATTAAGCTACATAACACATGCTTATATACATTTTGAAGATTTTTCAATGAACAATGAACACAGGTCTAGGAGTCAGTCCATTTTGTCCGCCAGTCACAAAAAGCCTGTCATCCCAACTCCTCAACCTATGGTTATAAAACTTGGTACATGTATGTAGTACAGTACAGAATGGGTGTTACCATGACAAATCACCGTGATGGTGGAAATAAGCTTCTAGGTGGAACTCATGTATCTTTTTTCTTATTTGTCCAATTTTCTTACTTTTTTCTGAATTTAGAGTGTTAGCACTGACCACTAAATGCAACAAAAAGTAAAAAGATTGGCCAAATAGAAAAAAGTTACAGCTGTTCCACCTAGATGGGTATTTCCCCCCATCACGGTGATTTATCATGGTAACACCCATTCTGTACTGTAAGAACACCATATATATATATATGATACATGTGTACATGTACGTATATGAAAAAAAACCAGGGTTGTTGAGCGAATGTATTTGGTTCTAAAATTCACATGATACATCATACATGGAAAAAACTATAGATCAAGGAACAGGGCTTTAATTCCTGTTCTGCATCTTAGTGTTGCCTCATGGCCTTAACTGTATTAACAATGACCAAAACGTTCACTAAAGCTTGACATTGCCACTCATCCTCCATGGTCAAATATCAAAAGAGAACCAAGTTACACACAGCCAAGAAATTCCATAATAAGAACCAAGGTCAGAGTTCAAGGTCAACATCCGAATTCCTAGTTTCACAAATATACCAAATTTCATTGAAATACGATAAATTTAAAACATACATGTAGGTGCAGCCACCACCTGCAAAGTTCTCCTTGTAATAAATGTACACCAGCTTGACTTTATAACCAGTTTGTTTCACAATACAATAACAGCCCTAAGGGTACCCAAAAACTTGTGAAGAAAGCCCTAGTAAATGAAGCATAAAGTGTAGATCAAAGTGACCTATTTCTGATGGGATGCTGAAATACTTCCAGAGAATATTCTACATACCAACTATATGACCGTAAGCTAAAATAGTATATGAAAAATCAAGGTAGACTTTAAACTTAACCAAAATGATTGAAGCATGAAATGTAGGTCAAAGTGACCTAATGTGAGTGAGATGGTGACAGACCCACCAAGATGCACCTGCACACCAACCTAGCTGATGGTAGGCCTTACAGTATCGGAGAAAATGAGTCTGATAAAAAACTTAACCAGTCAATGATGCATGAAATGTAGGTCAACGTGACCTTAATTGGGTTGGATGGTGACACTCACCAAGATGCACCTACACACCAACTTAGATGATTGTAGTCCTTACAGTATCTGTGGAAATGAGTCGGACCAAAAACTTAACCAAAGTCAACAATGCATTAAATGTAGATCAAAGTGACCTAATTTGGGTTAGACGCACCTGCATACCAGCCTAAATGATAGTAGGCCTTACAGTATCTGTGGGAACTTAACCGTCAATGATGCATGAAGTGTAGGTCAAAGTGACCTAATTTGTACATATATAAACACTTGGCTAAATCAAAATTTAATTTATTCAATTTATTTCATTAATGGTGGAAGAAGATTTGTCCATGCAAGACACAAAAAGATAACTTGCTCCGCCAAGTGTGATTCGCAGAGGGGAAGTGTTCCAGACAAAATTCTATAATTTTTGAACTGTTCCATCTTCATTTCTACTACTATGCGAGCAGATGCTATCCCTTGAGTTACAAAAAACTCATTCTGAGTCATCTGTCTGTGGCCTGGAATTCTAGGTGGCATATTTAAATCCACATCCACTGGTAACAAGTCCTCGATAGTAAATCCTTTGTCTGCCATGATCATATCTCCTGATGTTAGTTTAGGAAGAAGTCCATCCTTTTCAACAATATGACGATCCGACGCGTTCCCACACCACAACCTTGAAATGAAGGTGACTAGACCATTGGGTGCCACTCCAACAAGTAATTTAAAGGTGTTCGAATGTTTGTACTCAGACCATGTGAGCCATTGTGCAGACAGAGAAGATGGTTTTTCAGTAAAGACTTCAGTACAGTCTATAACAATTCTACAGTTTTTGTAATCAAGAAAATGTTTTGGCAAATTACATAGAATCTGTTCTCTCGTCGGCCAAGGTACCAGAGATTTGGCATGGTCATAAAGGAAGTTGATCCAAGTGTTCAATGTTCTTGAAACTGTCGACTTTGACACATGAAAAATATCTGCCAGATGTTCTTGGACCAAGGCTAGTCTAAGTCTCATGCATACCATAAGAAATTCATCGATTGGACGTAATGATCTTTTAGGGCCAGGTTTTGCGTTATCGCTTTGATGATACAGTTTCTCAGAATTCGTATAACGTTTTTCACCTTCCCAATAATGAAGTTTGTCCGCACCATGTTTCAGTGTGGTATTAAAATAATGCATAAACATAGCAAATGATATGAATCCTGTATAGAATCTTGTTTTCTCATTGTTTCGATTCAAATCTTCGGGTGTTATATCTGGGAAGTTTACTTGTACTCCTACATCTATTGTAGTAGTTTTCTCAACTTGAACTCCAACCTCCGAAATTTTGACATTTACTGTATTGACCTCAGCATTCACTAAAGCACATGTATTATTGCTGGCCTTATTGGAAGAATTTTGTTTTAGTGAATCATCATGATCATTGTCACTAATCGAGTCAAATGATTGTTTGTCCTCTTGTACATGTATATTATTATTTGGATCAGTATTTTCATTTCTATTCCTTAAAAGGGGTCGCCTTTCCTTTGAAGGTTTCTTGGGTTTTGATGGGAAAATTGTAGGCACAGAAAAATCATTAAATTCTCCGTCAAAGTGGCATGAGCAAACTCTAGTGTTGTCGTTTACAATCAGATTGGCACGAACATTTCTTAGTCTTTTTATCCATTGGTTTTTTATTTGTTGTTTGCTTTCAGCCATGGGAAAGCGATGAAGTATGACTTTGGTACCGTCATCATTTATACTTGCAGATGTGTTGGAGCAACCAGGAACACAGCAATACTTAGGGCCCATTCTGTAAAAAGTAGAAAAAAATATAATTAGGTAAATAAGTGGAAATGGGGAATGTGTCAAAGAGACAACAACCAATAAGTGAGTAAAAAACAATGTAAGTCAAGCCTAAGGTCTTCAATGAACAGTGAGGATGACCCACACCTAAGGACAGACTACAGTCGGCCCCTAAAATCATTTGTCCTGGAACAGTCAAATAGAATTGAATTCATTTGAAAGGGGGATATATTATAGGTTTCGAATGTGATACAATCTGACATGACAGTTGAATAACTTCACAGTTCACTTACATACATTTTTGTGGACATTTACATAACATAAAAGCATGTCAACCATGGAATTGTGAGTTTGTAATGCATTTTTTGTTTGTTTTATACAGTGCTTTGTGCTTCAAGCATATTTTATGTATGTTCAGAAAATACAAATGTATTTGGATGCATCAGGAGAAACTGTGTAGGTGAAATATAAATGACGTCACAATGTTTTTCTTCTACATGTAATATTGGTGCATCATGGCATTACAGATGAAGAACTTCACAGTCAACATCAATATATTATATATTTGTACATGTTTGTAGATGATGTGCAAATAATACCTGGAGTGAAGGCAGAAAGCTCTTAGGACAATATACAATTTACTAAAATACATGCATAAATCAAAATGTACAATGGTACCATACAATGTACATGTAATTTGTTCTGATGAATGCCTATTATAACAGTTAGCAGAGTTGTCAAGTGTCTACAAGGCAAATTCGAGAACTACAAAACATATATTTATTTTCAACAATAGGAACTGCACACGGTGACGAAAACACTGTCTAATAATATGGCACGGAGGGCAAACTTTGATCTTTGCAGATTCTGAAATTATGTTGGTCGACCATGATTTCCACGTATTTTGGAAAGAAAAATATGGTTGTAGCGTATTATCGATGTATGTTTTGTAAAACAAGACTCACAAATGTTGAAACCTACATAAAAACTAACGTACTGTCGTACATTAACATAATACTTACCCTAAATATCTTTGTTTTTCTTGCAAATTCCAGAAAACAAATTACTCCCCGGAAGTAGATTTTGCGTCCGAACTAAGACACGGAACAATAACGGTAAAAACGCATTCCGCGCGATTGCGGAACATAACCATTCTGAAAGGGGACCATCCAAGGACCATCCCACTAAAGTTTGGTCCAAATTGGCCAAGTGGTTTCAGAGGAGAAGATTAAAATGTAAATTGTGAACGGAAGGACAGACAGACGATGGACGGACGACGGACGCCAAGTGATGGCAAAAGCTCACATGGCCTTTTAGGCCAGGTGAGCTAAAAATGCAGAGTTTCTTTTTTCCGCATGTACATATCTACACAAAGGAATGTGAAACATACATATCACTTTGGCTATCCTGGACCCCAATTTAAGGAAACTATTCAATACGTGACGAAATGTCTCACCGATCTATAATATAGTCTTGTGTTTTTTTTTTGCTGGTTATTGCTCAATAAAGACTGAAGTGTAGCCTGATGGACACTCTTTCGTTTTTTTGGTGCGTCAACATCTGAATCAGAAAGCTTTCTTTTACTTGGTTGGTCTGCAACATCTGAAGTGAAATTGAACATTATAGTTTTTAAAAATGACCATTGCAAACTACAAGAATTTTAAAACTAGAAACTATGAGCACAGCTCACTTTGTATACCCCTGCTCCCCATCTGCCCTACCCCAGTAACCAGGAGATTTCTTTAGATATCAAAATGCAGAAAGTAGTTCATCTTACAATGATGCAACCAACTAAGCTCTACAGTACTAAATCTTTGATATAAGGTAGACAAGCTTTTTACTAGGTTTTACTGTCATAGAGGTAAAAGTCCAAAGTAAGGGTCACTGTGACCTAATTGTGGTATGCCCATGATACATCCATATACCATGTTTGATAATCCTAGGTGCTATGGTACAAAAGTTGTACTAAGGCGTGGACAAGTCTTTACTATCGCAATAGCCAAAGCTCAAAGTCTAGATCATTGTGACCTGATTTTAGTATTTGACACATCGCCTTCCCATGATGCATCCACATACCAAGTTTGATAATCCTAGAAGCAAGAATTTGAAAACCCATGACACTTTTAGTCAATCCAGACTTGTTAAAAAGTGGAGGGGGAGGGACTGCTGTAAACCAATTCATTTTAGATAAGACATCAAATCGTGAATATTGAAGTTTTTAATATACACCGTACTGGTAAGCCATTGAATCATGAAAATAAATATCCGTTAACACCACTCTGTTCATCATAAAGCAAAAATTACCAGGCATGAAAATACAGTATATTTGTCAGCAAGGCAGGTTCCATGTTTTGTTTTATATGTACCGGTAAAAGTGGCAGTTTAATTTGAAGAAATTGCATCAGTCTGATCTATCTTGGTAAAATCAGTAAAATTACCAGTATAAAACTGTATACGTTTGTTGTTTTCAGTACAGTGTGAAATAAGTTATTGTGTATACACATGCTATTCAACAGAATCTAGATTTTCTAGTTTTAAGTTTGGCTACTTATTTTGTTGGGCACTACAATATATAAAATCATACCTTTGACAACCTTGCACCCACACAAGCTGCAAAACCGGTCTGTGGGGGACAGATCTGCCCCACAATCACTACACCCACTATGTACTTTGGCACCACAGTTGCAGCAAAAGTTGTGCTGCAAATTCACCGGCTTAAAACATGTTGAACAACTGCAATATACAAATTTAAATAGAAATTTAGTATAAAAACATAGATACATGTACATGTAGCCCGAGACGACAAAAAGCGCCCAAGAGTGAACAAATAACGCCTGAGAACAAATAAATAGCGCCCGGGGGATTATTTTAGCAATAGAGTAACAAATCAGGGTTCTCACTATACTTTTTCAATGGTGAGTCCTGGGACTCATCACTTTTTGAAATGGCGAGTCCAAAGATGTTTTGGTGAGTCCAGAATTCACGCATCGTTTTTTTAGCTCGCTTTAGTGCTCCTCAATCAATCTTTGGGTACACAACAAAACATGGCAATTTGTCTTGCATGTATATTTTAATTGTTAAATGTTTTTTGTTTGATTGATTGATTGATTGATTGTTGTTTAACGTCCAGTGGCAAATATTTCATGCATATTCAGGACGGAAAC
>JAULBM010228375.1:0-17073 GCA_032357055.1 Geukensia granosissima
GACGCGGACGACGCAAGACGACTAAAGTGATACCTATATGTCGCCACACACTTTGTGTGCAGGCGACACAAAAATATTGCTCGGGACAAATAATTCAATTACATATGTTCTTCATTTGGTTCGTTTGTACTTCTATTAGTGGAATGGTTTAATTTGTTTGCATACTGTGATCACATTTGACAAGTTTTACAGGTAATTTGCATAAATGTTCCTAGTCATAACAACAACAATCAGCTATGTGGGATTTTAACTGTACTGGTCATATTTGGTGGTCTGATAAGATCAGTAAATCTTGAATCATATTCTGGCCAAAAGTCAGGTTGTATATTAGCAGCATACGGTAAATATGGAACTAACAGTTGTCGGTTCATCTTGGCAAATCTACAACAGAAAAATAAACCATTGGTTCCTGTAAGCATGTACCAGATGTTCATATTCTAGTTAAATTTTGCTGACAACCATTGTCCAATATCAAACTTGGCTAATGACATTCCTTTTATTTTGGGTTAAGGTAATAATAATTGTTTTACAGTTAAAACACAAAAATCATTTTTTCTTTATAAATACATACAAAAATTTAGCATTTAAAAAGAATTATGTTGTTGTTTAAGGATGTATGATGCACAGTTGAACAATAATAATATTTCAAAAAAATATGATACTTTTAAATGGTTTATTGTGTTTGTTTTGAGATAAAAAAGAAGTGTTTTCCAAAATAATTATCTTGTTAACACTGAAATAACAAAAATGTTGCAAACATGGCATTTAACTGTGTGTTAAATAAAATTATGAAAAGAAAAGTAAGCTCATCAGGCCAAAAATATTTATCCCATAAAGTGGATAAAACCAAAATATTAGGTGGTTTCTCCCATGTTTTACCTATTTCATTTTCACAAAAATTGGTATTTTTACATTTTAATACCATTTTGATAGGAAATGAACTTTGTTGTAGTAGTGATTATTACTGATTATAAAAGTTAATCAATCCTTGCAAACCTCAAATTCCTGACTATATTCATACATATTTTGTGGCTGTATAATGCTGCCATCTAGTGTGTGACTGATGAAAAGCAAATGTTTTTGCTTGTATCTGAATAACTGTGATAGAGAAAATGGCAGTGTTGATATGTAGGATTTAATAGTGTCCACCGTGAAATATTGTCCACTTACACTATTGTTCCCTATGATAAAGTCCGAGGACGGAATAAAACACATTAATGACTGTGAAATATTGTCCTCTTGGTTTTTCCTAAGAAATCTATAACAGGAAGGACACTATCACAGGACACTTTTTTGGCTTACAAAAGGACTTCAGATTAGAAGAGTGATTCCAGCTGAATAAAGTTGCTTTAGTTGGAGCAACCAAAGTTAGACTATATTTTGTAAGATTATTTCCCTGTTGTCTGATTGTAAGACTAATGAAAAGTTGTTCTGTTAGTCATCAGCTGAAAGACTTGGTATAGAGGGATCTTCCTGAAGCCAAATTAATTATTTGGTAGAGTTATTGCCCTTAAAACAGATTGGAATTTTTTATAGAGTTATCTCCCTTGTGTGTGATTGCAATGCAAGATTTATATATCTCTAATTGAACAAAATAAACTCATTTAAATTATGTAGAAGGTAAATGATCTTAAAATAAGAATATGTAGGATCAGATTCCATTGATGTGATGTAAATAATCAGTACTTAGACAAAAACCAAGAAAAAGATCATATAGTGCAACAGTTTAATTACTTTAATATAATTACTAAAGGTAAGGCATGAATCAGTTACAAAATAGTGGCAGCTAATTCAAGCATAAAATGTCACTTTCATTGCATGGTGTTGGAATTAATTAACAAAACATGGAAAAGTAATTAAGACTAAATTGAATCACCTAGAATACAAGTACATGTATAGAAAAATTTTGATGTAATATACTTCTATCATCAGGTTGGGATTGATGTCAGTGTGGACATGCACTGGATACAAATTCTGGATTGTGATTATCATTTCCACTGCTTCATTAGCTTTAAAAATGTTCAGTCAAAATCAGCATGTACTGCGCGATTTCACGTTGCACATGCTTTTCCATTCATGTTACATCATGATGCCACTTAAATTGCCAGCAATTACACAAATTTTTAGGTTTTTGAAGAACATTTTAGAAAGCTTGTTGATGAATCGTTTTGATGCGTTTATTAGAGAGATTAAGTCGGTCCTGAATTAGTCATAAAATTTGTAATTTTAGGTTGCCATCATACAGAGAGTTTGGTTGAAATTGACATGTTAGATATTTAATTTATAACTTTGCTTCCTAATGAAGTCTTATGCAGTAGCTGATAATTAAGCAAAAACTGGTATGGAAGACAGTTATAAAATACTGTGTTGTCATTTTGTTTTAATATTTTGTTATTTATGTTTAGATACATGCTATTTTAATAATCAAAAGACAACCAATGCAGTATTTCTAAATTGGTGAACATGAAAAACTTGTGAGATTTTGATCATAAATTTGATTATATTGATGAAGTAACAATTTTGTGACAATCTATTTTGGTAATTTCTCACAATTATTGTCAGATTGTTGAAGCAGTAAATCTCTCTCTTTTTTGTTTCATGCAGAGAAATTTAAAGCTTTGTGAAAGTATTAAAGGGACACAACTGCATTCCAACAGACAACAGAGATGGATGTTTATTGTACTGACGATTACCCTTTAGTGAAATAAAAAAATATCTCAAAGTTGCACAAGTGAATATTTCATATTTTTTCAGTATGATAAAATAAAAATAGGAGCTGAGTGGCATGACTGTCCATGAGACAGCAATCCAACAAATACCAGCTGAATTTGCACAGGGAAAAATTGGGTTTGAAATTGGCATAGTTTTTTTTAACAATCATTATTGATGGTTCATTTGTAACATTATTTAATCCTTTTACACAGTTTTTTGCATGCACAAACAGAAACTTGGCAACAACAGAAAAGGCAAAGTTGAAGACAATCTCCAGATGTTCCCCTGCTATCTTGCTGTTATACAAGATATCATGTTTTATAAACTGTTTATTTAGCTGTATTATATACTGTTGATAACCAATGTATAATGGCCTCTACTTAACAGAATATTACTTCCTGAGATTTTCAGTCTTTGGTACTTAGGGAGTTTTTTATAGATCTTACTATTGCAGGTATTCTGAAAATGCACTTTTTCATAATTGTGCATTATTATGGCGACTTGGTATGGGAATTAAAATCATTCTCATTGCTCTTTTTGTGAGACAACCAAAAAGGGGAGATAAATCTTACAAAGCTACTCCTACCATGCAGATACTAAGACTTTTTGTTCTATATATGTTTTAGAGGTCAAGGGGCACTCCAGTTTCTATATACCTTTCTGAAAATCCAAGTGAACAATGGGAACAGCCATTCATTTTGGAATCTTAAGTTAACTGCTGAGCTCCTATTTGGGTTCCAAGTTGCTTTTCTCTTATGAATATAGCACTATCTTGGGTTGTTTCATAAATGAAAAAATAGTAATATCTTGAGGTGGTTTCATTAATGAAAAGATGAAACCGAACCTCAGATGAGCTTTTAAGAAGAGGTGATTGATTCCTGACTGTATAAATAGACAATCATTTTGTTTACTTTATCTTTAGATTTTTTTTATAATTTTAGGTGTGAATCCAGGTGGCATTAATATTAAGCCTGATTAGTTCTTTACAATTATTTAGTGATAAGACAAATATTAACAGCTGTCTTTGTTATTTCTGTCTTATCCATTCAGGTTTTTTTTAAACTTTTTTTGTGGGGGTTGGGGGTGTAGGTGGGTGGTTTGCATTTAAAAATAACCATGTTAATATATGTTCCAAACGTTGTTTTGGATAGAAAGACTTAAGACTGAAATCTTCAGTGTTTCCTGAACAATACCCAGTGAATTTCCATGCAAAAGGAATTTGAAGATACCAAAGGGACAGACAGCAATTGTTAAGTCTGAAGACAGACACGACCTTGTCCAACAAAATGAAACAAAAGACAAAATAGAACATACAACACTACATTGAAAACTTAAATGCAAATAAAGCTGAAGTTTAATAAAACCACCATCATTTCATAATATGAACCTTTATTTAAAAATTTTGAAACCTGTGGTAAACATTTTTGAAATTGTATGTGAATTGACACAAGTTTAATCATTTATGCCTGCCAAAGAAGCATGCTTAAAGAAGGACTGGGCTTGATCATTTTTTGCAGATTACTGTAGGTTGTTGTCATACTGGGTATAAAACCATACAGAATTTGAAAAAAAAATCATTATTTTTTATAAGGTGGATACAGTCCAAGATTATTGTTGTAAAATATAAACAGCTGAACAAAGACTTTTATATCTTTATAAATTCAATTTATTGAAAAAATGAGACTTAATTCAAATTAACTAAACTTCAAAAACTAAGAACTGTCTAGGATAGGTAATTTAGATGTTTTGTAAATAAGTCTTCTTTGTCCTATAAAAGGATTTGTCACTTTGACACAAAGGTGTGAAAATTGTCAAGTTCAAAAGTTGTTAATCCTTTTATGACAAGGGTCATCTTATTTATTAAGTAATGATTATCAAAAACACCTATGTCTGTCTGGACATAATGACCAGAAATTTAAACTGACCAGACAGTCTTAGACCATATTGTCCCAATCTCAGCATGCCTCTTGTTTCCTGTCAATTGATTCCTGGGTAGCACTTAGGTGACAATAACAGCACAGTGCAATAAACTTTTGACTTGTGACAAAGTTTGTACAATTTGTTGAGTGTTTTTCAAAGCTAGTCAATTTGTCAAGCTGTTGGACATTTTGAAGAAATAAGTAAGAAAATTGGTTTAAAGGACATAATTATGTAAAAGGTTTCTACAAGCAAATACTAGTTGTAAACATATATTAATAGTTTAAAATAAAATAAAAATAATTCATTGCTCAAGTAAGCACAGTATGTTTTAATGCCTATATATCAGCTGCTCTGCAAAATTACTGGTGAAAGTGCAAGAAATGTTTTAAAGTGGTGCCTCCCTTGATCTTAATGGGTTTAAGGTGTTAGAAAATGAATAAAATAATATGAACCTATAAATTTCTCTCCAAAGGGACATAACTCTCAGATCTTATCACCAATCTGACATTTTCAATTATCTGCCTATTTACATCCATTTAGTATCAGCTTAATAATCAGTTTGAAATAATTATGTTCATAATTCAGACATTAACATGGTGAACATCAATGCTAGTTATCTATGAATTATGGTGAGCTGTGAAGTTTTAATGATATGATGGTAGATGAAGATTTACAGGGGTCAGTCTATGGTTAGGACATCTGGACAGATGCTCTGCTGGGGGTTATTATCAAGCTTGCAGAGCTAGGGGTAGATTTACAGTAGGTAGTTAATATTCCTGGTGGGAGGCCCTGATAATGGTGATTAGAAAGTTGAAAGTCCTTGAAAGTTTTAAAGGGTGAAAAGTTTAGAGAGAAAAAAATCAAGAAATACATGTATGCCTTCTGCCAGACAAATAACAGTATTAGACAGAACTCAATATCAACATGATATTACTTCACACAATGTAGGGTGATCCCAAGCTTAACTTAATTTCACAGTGTAAATCTATATTAGGTGTATATCTGGGGTGAACAACTAATTTTATTTATTATTTTTCCTTATAATTTTCATTTCATTCAATGTTTGTGACATACACTATTTTGAAAGACCTTATGAAACTTGTTTTCTCTAGCTGAAGCCACTGTTGTAAATTTATAGTTAATTGATGTAGTTATAGGGTAGCTACCCCCTGTGGGAGTGAGAAGTTAATTGAAACATAATCATCTGTTTACATAGACATGGAATATATTATTTCTACAAACATGTCTCAGTGAGAGATCATTAAAGGGGGCAGTTGGAGATGTTTAATTAACTTACATACTCCAGAAACATGATTCCCTAGGGAGATAAATGTCCATTGATGTCCTGATCTATGGATTTTACCAGGAACTAGACTTTCTAAACAAATTGATAGAATGACCATTTGGGTGATTACAATGACAGAGGGTGTAATTAGATTGTTTGGAACTAGACAATTTCCTTTTCTTAACTATGATATGGACAATAGCACAGGAAATTAACTAATTGGACAGTTTGTTAGATTTTTTGTTCATGCTGACCAAATACTGACCCTCTTTAAACAAAAAATAATCTTGATGAATTTGATTAACAATTTATATTAATGGCAGCTTTTGCAGTGTGATCAGTTTATTTGAAAGGCAGAAATCTGGTCTGGGATTTTTTCTTGCAATAAAATAAGATTTTGGATTTTTTTCTTGATGAATTTTTTAGCTGCTCTATAAATTAAATTAAATTTATGTGGATGAATTTTTAGAGCAGCAGTGTGAATTATTCTTTTTTTTGGGAGGGGGTTTGATTTGTGAATTAAAACAAAATCATTAGCCTTGTGATTTTTTTCTATTTAATGGGGTACCAAACACCATCACTAAAATAATTTCAATTGTTTGATTTTCTTTATATTATGTGTAGATTTTAACTTTAAAAAAAAACTTTAAACTTAAAGAAATTTCTACCACACATTTCGCTGGAAAAAATAGCAATTTGATGATAAACTCAGTTTGTAGCTTTTTATCCTAACCTTGAACTACAGCAATGATATCAGTCTGCATCTTATAGTACTGGCCTTTGGTTTCCATTTTTTTACAATGTACTTTAATGTGACATTTAGACAGTAGTTGGAGTTAAGTTTAATGTGTGATGTGCAGACAATCTGTGCAGCAAATCTGAGATAGAGTTTGTGTTTGTGACTTAAAGCTAATGTACAGTTTATTTGATGTCTTTTATGTGGTTTACAATGATAGAAAAACCTGCTATATTTATATTGACTGAAGCAGAACAATTGTTTTATAGTGACTGATTATATCTATGTCTCCAAGAAAATACATTTTATCTAATTGTTTTTTGATACATTTCAGTCATTCTAAAACAAACTGTTTTTTGATACATTAAGTCATCCTAAACCAGTTTATTTTTACCTAAAATTGATATACATTTGTATCTAATGGTAAACAAGATCCTGATGAGCTGATAGGAGGGAATGAATTGCAGATTTTTCACTGATATTTTAGAAATAGATCAATTTTAAGTGTTATAATTTTATTTATCTGATTATTTAGATTTGTATAAAAAAATGGTACTTTCTGCAGATTACCATGGAAATGTACCTAATGTTACATTTGTCAGAAAATTTAACATGTTTTTTTACCAGAACTTACTCTATTTTGAAGGACAAGTCATTTCAATTATTCCCCTGAAAATAATTTTTTTTTTGGGGGGGGGGGGAGAGGAGGGTAAAAAGGAATCATTCTGCCTGTCTGATAAAAATTCTACCTCATTAATCCAATGGACTTGAACTTTTGTATACAAGTTCACATTAATTTGTAACCTATCCACATGAACAAAGTTTTTCATTTGTTTAATTTTTTAAACAGAGCTATGCCTTTTTAAATTATTGAGTCGCATCACAAAAGCATTCAAAAAGGCATAGCCCTCACCTTTTAACCATCTGAATCTTACATTGGTCTATGGTTTATTCATAATTTGTAAAAAGTTCTCCATACTAATGGATGTTATTTAATAATGTAAGGTTTTATATTATGAGCTCTGCTCCCAGTACTAATGCCTTTTTTATTGGGGTGGGCGTTATGCTTCTATTTAGGTAAAACACCAGAGTCTAGTTAACTGATTTATGGCTGTCATGGACCCATAGGTGAATCATCTGGGGATTCAAAATGGCCATCACATTACACTTACTTACTTAAAACCTATAGCGTTTTCCTGTTAGAAACTTTGAATATTATCTACCTATATGGTGTCCATCAAACTTTTTTGATCAGTTCAGTTTCTGGTTCCTTGGGTCACCATTAGTGAAATGTTCACATAAATAGTGTATTTAGTACAAATTTAGGAGAGTTATTTCCCCTATTGATTTGATTTGAAAATGAACTACAATATTGTGTCACACAGAAATCAATATCTTTCATCAAATCTCTTCAAATAGAATAAATTAACCAAAAAGTGTCCTTGTGCATTTCTTTTCAAACAGTAATTTTATCGTTTTTAATCTAAAATATATATCCATTACTTATAAAAGATACTTTGTGTGAATGCCATCAGCTGTATAATTAATTACAGCAAATTTTAATTCAAAATATTTTTGTACTTAAATTAATGAAGGGAGAAAAAAATCCACCTTGTCTTGCAACCATTTTCAAATATTTTGTCTACGATAAATCTTCATACTTCAAAGATCTGTTTAAAATAAATATTTTTCATACCTGGAAAAATAATGTAATATTACGGACATGTTTTAAAATTAAACAGTCATAAACAATATTTATAGTCATATGAAATATTTTTAAAAAGATACAAGGCCTCAAAAAATGACTTTTTATGCTTTAAGGGAAAATTAAGCTTGTATTTTAAAAGGACTACCACATACTAACTCATAAAAGAGAGTGAGTTTACAAATGATTTTTAGTAAAATTGCATATTGCACTTAATGCTTTAGAACTATGCTAATAAATCTATGGGTGATTTCTTATGAAATTGTAACCCCATGAAGCACAATTGTATTTTATTGTTAATTGTTATTTAATGTGAACACATTCTTCATGAGCCTTTGAATGTAAAAATGACCAGATTTAAAAAAAAAAAACATTGTCATGAAATTATCATTCATATTAAAATAATGTTCATTTTACATTTCAGAAGTATTATATAAAGTTGGTCCATTTGAATTACTGTATTTGTTGGTACAGTTTCTTAGAACTATAATAAAAATCAGGTTTATAAACTGTATTGTTCATGCACTCTTAAAATTTAAAATGTACATAGCCTTGCTGCAGGGATGTATATATCAGAAGATAGGTCCCTGTTTGCTGTCATAAAATTTTTACTCATATTTGTGCTTTAAAAAGCCATGACAGTCAATCTTTCCATTCATCTGGGTAGAGATAAAAACCAAAGGGGACAAGAAAGAAAACATGGCAAACTCCTGATGGGTGACCCATTACCTTGCTTTCAAATTTTTCATCTAACTCATTATAAACTCAAAATCAAGGCCTGGGAAAAAAATGTGTATCCCAAAGCAAGTTCACCCCAAGATGTTTAGCTGCCTTTTATTGAAATGGGACTACAAAGTAATATGAGGAGATGTCCAAGTGTTTTCGGCCACTTTACTGTACCTTCTTTCAGTCCATTTACATCGGTTTACCCATGACCCGATCAAACAAATATATGAGAGTACAGTATGGCCAGGCCAAGACTAGAACAAGTCAATGATGTTACATAACAAAAAACTGAAATACTAACACAAGCGTGGACAACAAACCAAGGTGAACGTGGGTATATAGTCTGTTGGGGTAGGCAGTCCCTGTCTCCACACTTAGTGTAAAAAGAGATGACAAAGATTTTCCATGAGTACAAAATCTGTGTTCTGTCAAAAAGGAAATAAAGAACTTTATGCCTCTGCCTTTAGTTGACAGGGTTAAGTTTTACCCTTAGTCTGTAGATATGTTCATAAAATTTTGTCAAAGATTTCTAGCTTGTGTATTCTGATTAACTTGATGTTTGGTCTGAAGCATTATAAGGATGAGTTGTACAGTGTCTTCCCATTTCAGGACAGTGGTATTTCTACTTCCTGTTTGGCCCAGAGTCAGAATAATGTGTCTTGGTAAAGTGGCATGTCTTCCTTGGGACTTTTGCTTTCGTTAGCTAGCACGTTTAAAATCTGGTTCAGCATGTCATTCTAGTACAAAGCAGGGTTCATCATCATCATTCATTAATCTGTTCTTGTCCTGAATATGCATGGAATACTTGCCACTGGACGTTAAGCAACATTCAATCAATCAATCTGCTTCCTGTTTGCAGAGATATTTATTAAATTTCCATACTGTAAAATTTTATCAAAGATTTTTCGGCTTGTGAGTGTTGGATTGATTTGATATTTGGTCTGATGCATTATCAGGGTAAATTGTACCAATCCTCTCCTTTTAAGGTCTGTCATTATCTACTTCCTGTTAGCTGCAGCAGGGGCATTCCTGTCCTATAGACACATGTTCTCTATGTTCAATTTCATTTTATGGAAAATATTTTTAGTTTTCAGGATATGGATATTACAATTTGACAAAGTGTTAGACTTGACAAGGGTACCTTGATGACATTCATCCAAGTTTAATTTATCTTTGATCCTTTATAAAAACTGTCACTCTAAAATGCATTCAGGAATTTTATTGGATTTTAATGCACCTTTTTTATTGACAAGGAAAAAAACGTCACAAATTGAATATAAAACCAAGTTAATTAGGGCGTAGATACCATCATAATATTTTTCACATTATGCAAGACCCTTATAGCAATTTCATGGTCAATAGCTTTCTTCACTTTTGTGTTTAAGCTTCGATTTTTGAAGCAAACAATTCTTTTCTTGTAATTTCAAATACTGAGTAGACTGGCTTTTGACAAGATAGTAATTTGTTCAACTTTTAGATCCATTGGTATTCAATTGCAAAAGATTAATTTCGCCAGCGTGGATAATAAGTCGAGCGTTAGTTTGTTGAAAAATCTTGATAGATCAAAGGAGCATTTAGCACTTTTATTGCATTTGTATTTTCTTTTTTGACATGATGTTTTTGACCCCGCCTCTTCCTCACATAAAGAAATTCGTATAATACAAAATATGTATTTGGTGGTTAATTAAAAGTCTGTGGTATAATGACAAATGTATGAATTTTCTATGTAAAAATGTTTTATTCATCTCAAAGCAATTAAATTGTGGATTTGTTGACATAGGTTATGTCAAATGACTCTCAAATGTTGTACTGTAGGAGTGAATGTTCCAGACTTCATTATAATATATGCAAGTTTTACCATTTTTAATTAGAAATTTTGAGGTTGTCAATTTGAAGTCTTGCTTTGAATTATGATGAAATTCTTGTTGTATTTATAGGCTTTATGTCATTTTAATTGTTCCTACTGAAAATTAATGTAGAAAATAAACTTTAATATGTCACCCATTTGTACATTCTTGTAGGAATTGTATGTCCCTTGAAATGTCACAATTTTTTAGAATCATACTACTGTAGCTTTAAAAGTTATGTATGATTTGACTGAATTTTTTTCATAGGCTTTATATGGAAATGAAAAAAATCAAAGAGACGGCACCACATCTTACAAAAAAGCAGTTTTTCGTAGACGCGCTGAAAGAAGTTTGAAAATGGTCTTTGTTCAATGATTTTTGTATGAGTTGTTTGTTGTTCTGTTTGAACTGTATGAAAAACTTAAGGAGAATATATATGAATATTGCACACAACACTGCAAAGATGGGTGTTTCAATTTGATGGGTTATTTGAAAAATAAACTGCTTATTAGTCATACAATTACATTAAATGTAAATCACAACAAATTGCAGTACTTTTGAGATTATCTGTATCAGATTAGCTAGCTCTTTTATTTCATATAATTGGAGTGTGTCTTTCTTAAACTCGAACATGGAATAAACTTGATTTTCTGTATTTTTTTAATTTGAAGATACCTTGTCTGTTGTCATTTTTTTTGACAAAATATTTTTGTCCCCAACTTGTTTAATCCTGTGAAGTACCTCTTTGTCTATACATTGTATGTAATATTTTTGTAAGGAAATAGGCTTAAATATCCTCATGCATTTGATGTTTTTCATGATGGACAAATATCATTTCCTTTTTGTATTATATTTATTAGACAGTTTGTATTGTAATACTTTAATTACCATCTTTAAGATCAAATAAAAGCCTATAATCACTTTACATGAACATGGCCTAAGGTTAATTTTTATATCACTGTCTCCATGACCCTTAAAGTCAACATGATTATTGAAGAGCAAGGAGGACAGAGTATATCCTTGACATACACCTCAGGTCATTTGAAATGTATTGTTGTAGGTATTGGTGATTTACTGTCTTTTGCTAAAAGCTTTGTTAGAGTAAAATACAACATGCTGTCAGAACAAATATTTAATTTGTTGATTTATAATTATTGAAAGTTCTGTAATGCTATGGTAGGCATAATTTTAAGCCCCATGGATAATGAACATGGTTTATAATAAAAAATATTCTCTTGCACACAAATTATATATCAAATTTTGTTTTAACCACTGGCTAAATTTTACATGGTGATTATTTGTTTAGAACATAATTTTTAACTATTTTGAGGCCTAAATAGAAACTGTGTAATGGGTTTGCTATCTTGTATACATCTTTAATTGCATAACATTTGATGGTAATTGGTCCTACATTCCAGCTGATAAATTCAATGTTTGAGAACAAACATATCCATGATGGACTGCATTTTCCCTCAGAGAAAAGAATTTCAGAATCTTTAAAAATTCTTATAATAAGAATAATCTTTTTCATGATTTTTAACATAAATAAAAATACCATTTGACAATAGGAAGGTTGCATTTTTTAGCAAATATTGTGTACATGTATGTGTATTAAAAAAAATGAAATTTGTCATATCAGATACTAAAAATGAGATGAAAAGTTTTTAATAATGTTTTTACACTTTGGTGCTGTATTCAAACCTTTAGATGACTGGGGCATTCAGTTTTACCCTTGTACATATGTATGTTTGTCCATACATCCTTCATTTTTTTGTCAGATTTCTAAGCCATGAACACATTTTCTCTATGTTTATTTTTTTTCTATTAGGGAATGATCATTTAACTCTGAGAAGGGGTATTGTTTTTCTAAAAAATTGTATGGAAACAGAAAGTTCTGGACAGGCAGATATTCTAAAACCAGTTTCCCCCATATGATGTAATGTTAAATGTTTTCGAATTTCTGACTAATGGCTGCGAAAAAAAAAATGTATTTATGTCGGCGAAAAAAACCAATAAACCCCCACCTTAAAGTCAAATGGTTGTTCCCTTATTAGATGTTAACTCCCATTGTAAACCATAGGTGAAATTTGCTAAAACATTGAAAAGATCTGCACACTAAAACTAAAATAAAAAATGATATCTAATGTATGACCCCTCATGTATTTTCAGGCAGATTCCAAATCTTAATGCAGTGAAAATTGACAGTATATCTCCAGACATTTCTGATTATCTAACAAACCCTCTTAATTCAGAAAAAAGCTTTTCAATCTAATTAAAATTAGACCTCCCACTTGCTCCCTATTTTCGTTTTTACAAAAACGAAAATAGGAGCAAGTGGGAGGTCTAATTTTAATTAGATTGAAAGCTTTTCTGCTGTATGATATTTATTTGCATTTAAGACAATTAAAATTGCTCAACTCAATTAACACTATGTACACAGCATTTAGGAATAAGAGCAAAGACTGGACAGCCCACTTGTCAGAATAATGTGTCTGGGTATTGTGGCATGTCTACCTGCGGACTGTTGCTTTGGTGAGCTAGCACATAAAATCCATCTCTTCATCTGTCTAGTACAATGGGGGGGTGGGGGGTGGGGGGTGGGGCTCATTCATCGTCACTCAATATTATGCTCTGGAATATATTTGCAGCTTGAGTTTAATGAAAAAACAAGCAATCAATCAATTATTCTTCTTGAACGATATTAAGGTATTCTGACCATAATGGACCACGTGATTATTTAAGATACCTGGATTTTCTAGAAGAACCTTACATAATAACATTGGAAAAGATCGGTAAACTTCGGAAAATACTATTAATTTGAAGTAAATCTTTTGATAGTTACAAAAGCTTAACAGATACAGTTTTTACTCAGGAACATGATATTTTTAGAGTCAATACAGGAAATCATTGTTTTCTCTGAATTCTTATAATTAATTTAAAAATTTACCACATTTTTATTATGGTCCGGATACCTTAAATTTATCGTCTTAAACTGAAATTCTTTTCATTAAAGCACAACACAATTTTAGCTTTGAATGTCATTCATCTGAAATTTTAAAAAAATAGAAAAAGATGTAAATGCTTTTAATTTCAAAGATCACAGGCATTAAACAATCGCTCTCCAGATCTGGTCCAAAAATTCTTTTATACATATGGAACAAGATTTTTTTTCAATCTTCTTCTTAAATATCTAAATTTTGTATTGCGAAACAAATATAAGAAAAATTGTCAATATCTCTTTACCGATTTAATGTTTCAAAAGATTATCGGTATTCCAATGGGGACTTACTGTGCACCCCTTCTCGCCGATTTATTCCTTTATTCGTATGAAACGGACTTCATACAGAGCCTTCTACAGAGAAAAGAGAAAAAAGTTTGCTAAATATTTTGGTTTCACGTTCCGCTATAAAGATGATGTCCTTTCACTGAATAACTCTAAATTTTGTGACTAAGTTGACCTCATCTATAACATTGAACTTGAAATCACAGTACCACAGAAACAGAAATGCTTCTTACCTAGACTTACACCTAGAAATTGACAGTAAGGGCGGGTTAAGGACAAAACGCTACGACAAGAGAGATGACTTTGATTTTCCGATTCCAAACTCTCCGTTAACACAGTAGGTATCGTTGTCCTGCAAGAGCATGATTTCTTACGGGAATCGGTCCGGATTTCTTACGGGAGTCCTGGATTTATTACGGGTCGATCATTTCCGTTTTCTGAAATCTGATATATTGGAGCTGTCTTAAGACTCAAAATCAATTTCACGAACTGTTAATCAGTCATAGATTGTTGTAAACACATTGCTGAGCTCAAAAATAGTTAATAAAAAGAATTTATTATGTCCTGGATTTCTTTGGGGACACTTTGCTATTGTCCTGGCTTTTTATTCTAGTGTCATGGATTTTCCGTTTTGTAAAACATAAAATCATATATTTGTTTCGATTCATAACACAATTTATGATAATAAACATATTTATGAAGCGTTTCAAGATACAAGAGGTAACTTCTATGCATATTCCCAACTTTTTAATTCGGAACGAAATCTTTTTATAGGAATCTGCTTTTACTTTGATAAACGCATACGCATACGTTTTAATAAGAAAAATGTAGACATAACTATGCAGTTGCATTTTATATATTCTGGTCATTGAGAAAAAAATAACGTAAATTAAACGGTTTTTATGAATATACTTTTCAGGCTTTAATCCTTTTGTGACCATCTACACGACTTACTTGTACGGATTTTTTACTGTTGTTGAAGACAATAGAAAATTTTAACTAGAAAATGAAATTAACTGAACAGAAGTTTTTCTGCAAATTCTATTTTATACAGTCAGTATTGATAAGAAAGATAAAAAAAACAAATGATGCCACAAATTATATATAAATATTAGAAATTCTTTTGCCAGTGCCTACAAAGTACAAATCAGTGAGGTAATGACAATGGATGCGACTCTAAATAAATACATTTTCACTGTATCAATATTTATACAATAATACGATAGCGATAATGGATTGATCAAAGTCGCATCTATTATTTAAAAAAAAAGACGATATTAAGACACTGTTCAGTAGCTTATTTAACGTGCAGAATGTGAAGACCCGTTTAATAGCTGTACTGAAATAGCGGGCTGGTTAGGCATTTATTTCATTTTTATGATATTTTCCAATGGTAATCTTAGCAATTCTGTTAAATTCGTTAAAAATGCAAATATTAATATTAAGTTCTCAACACTAGAAGTGATTAAAAGCAGTAGTGGCGTTAGGAAAAGACCATTTAACTTCAAAGGAAAGAGGGGATATGGGTGTCCATATAGAGTAATATTACATTTTGAAGAAAAATTGCGACTTATCTTTGCGAAAAAAAAAAAAAAAACCAAAAACAAATCTGCCTCAGAAAGATACCCATACCCTCTCTTTTCCTTAAAGTTAAATGGTCTTTTCCTAGTGACAAAACTGCTTTTTATCACTTCTAATGTTGAGAAACTTAATACTTTAATAACAGAATTGCTAAGAATACGATTGGAAAATATCATCAAAATGTAATAAATGCCTAACCCCCAGCCCGCTATTTCTCTACAGCTATTAAAAGGATCTTCACATTCTGCACGTTAAATATTGTTTCTTCGTATCCGTTATCTTTTAGATACTAATCAGTGTCTGAATATCATTTTCTTAAATAATAGATGCGACTTTGATCAATCCATTATCGCTATCGTATTATTGTATAAATATTGATACAGTAAAAATGTATTTATTTGGAGTCACATCCATTGTCATTGCCTCACTGGGTACTGGCAAAAGAATTTCAAATATTTATATATAATTTATGGCATCATTTATTTGTATCTTTCTCATCAATACTGACTGTATAAAATAGAATTTGCAGAAAAACTTCTGATCAGTTAATTTCCTTTTTTAATTAAAATTTTCTATGGTCTTAAGCAACGGTAAAAAATCCGTACCATATCTCAAGTTAGCCATGTAGATGGCCACAAAAGGATTTAAGCCTAAAAGTCTATTCATAAAAACCGTTTAATCTACATAATCTTTTTTCTCAATGACCAAAATATATAAAATGCAACTGCATCGTTATGTCTACTTTTTTCTTATTAAAACGCATGCGTATATGCAATTATCAAAGTAAAAGCAGATTCTTATAAAAAGATATCCTTCCGAATTAAAAAGTTGGGAATATGCATCGAAGTAATCTCTTATATTTTGGAACGCTTCACAAATATGTTTATTATAAAAAAATGTGTTTTGAATCGAAACAAATGTATGATTTAATGTTTTACAAAACGGAAAATCAAGGACACTAGAATAAAAAGCCAGAACAATATCAAAGTGTCCCGAAAGAAATCCAGGACATAATAAAATTCCTTTTATAAGATATTTTTGAGCTCAGTAATGTATTTACAGCAATATGTTCGTGAAATTGATTTTGACTCTTAAGACAGCTTCAATATATCATATTTCGGAAAACGGACATGATCGACACGTTATAAATCCAGGATTCCCGTAAGAAATCCAGAACGATTCCGGTAAGAAATCATGCTCTCGCAGCACAACGATACCTACGGTAAATATACCGAAGGGCAGACAAACATTTTTGAAGTCAGAAGACAGACAAGATCA
>JAULBM010228486.1:0-17073 GCA_032357055.1 Geukensia granosissima
ATCTTTAAAGGGTCTAGCTGAGGGTTAGTCCGGGTAATATAATAGCCACAGAATGAATGCCAAAGTGGGATTGTTTGGGTAGGGGCGGGAAATTAAGCCTTAGCAACAGGTCACCTATCGACCACTCATTACAAGCTCTTTAACGTGCTGAGAGTGTGGCATTTTCCCAACACGGGGCTCGGTTACTGTAGAGGTGGTTGAGTATTTATACATCCCGCCCAACCAAAGGACGCCCCTTTAGCAGGGTTTCTACATGCAGGCGGAGAAACCGAATGGCCTTTTTTCTATAACTCGGTCACCCTCAGGGTCTCTGGAATTAGAGTTTTGGCCATTCAGGTATATCTTAGTATCCTGACAAGTGCATCTGAATGAAGGCGAGTCCTTATTTTTGAAACTGAACGAGGAAGTGATTTTGTGCTGTTAACTTTAGAAATAATTCTTGGTGATAGTAAGTTTGTTTGAGATTTTAATATACATGTAGGTAACATAATCTTCGTAAAATTCTAACCCGAGCGATAACAATAACGGCAATTTTAAAATCGAAGTGAGAACTGACTTTGTCATTCCAACAATTTCCAACTCACAAATTATAAACTCAAGCACGGGGACTTTGGTGAGAATCAAATAAATGAAAACATTATGAAACAGGAACAATGAATTTAATTTGGAAATACATATCATTAGACATAGCCCACCAAGTAAGTTATTGAAGATTTTAATGATGGTAAATTCTGTTCACTTTTTAAAAACTTGTATCAGAAAAAGTAACAATATTTCACCCACAACACTACAACAGTGGTTACTTACAACATCAAATATCTGTGTGAGTGTTATTCCGATGGTGACGTTAACAGGTTGTGATGCGTTATAGACAGGTCGAGTATTACTGTCATAGTTATCCATTAACACTGTGAATAATCTCTGTTCATCCGTTAACATTGGTGTTGTTTTGTTAATGCAAATTTGATATTCTGAAAACGAGTTAGAAAAATATAGTAAGATTGTAGGTTAAAAGTGGGAGGTGCATGATTTTCCATTTTATATCAAATTGAAATGTAAACAAAATATTTCCATGAATTTTTAGTAAAATAAATTATAATGATGATTGGAAGGAGTGACTGAATGGCTAAATGACTTTTGCTAAAGGAGGGTAATTACATTAAATATCGTCCATATCCAAGCTCAGATATAAAAAAAATATAGTTCAACCATTTGATCGATACCATCAGTTATCAGCAATCTTTTTCAATCGATCCATCTTCGATCATTCCCCTAAGAAGGCAAAATTCAACTTTATGAAGCCATTGTAGGTTATAGCAGAGCGTGAGCTGATGCTGTTGGTAACAAAACAGTAAAGGCGAAGCGCGCATTTGGTGTGCGTAATTTGTGTGGTTTTTGTAATTTGTATTTTTATAAATCATCTTTAAAATTTACACTACAATTCTTCTATCTTAATAAAAACAATGGATTATATATTCGTGTTATGACTGGTTATCTTTAAAAGATCATTTCAAAACGTGTTTTTTAAAAATAATTTTTTTATATTAAACTTACTCCAATATTGATTAAGAAGAAAATTTGATATCTTATTACAAAATATGTTTCTACAGCGTGCCAAAACTGCATTTTCACCATTTGCACAGAACAATTTAATAATCTAAACTTTCGAACTATAGTAATTGTATATATATAAAGAACGAAATCAGGCTAATAATTATAATGTGCATTAACCTGTCGTATCATTTTCAAATTAAAGCTTATAAGATGCATATTTATTTAGTTTTGTGGATATAATGAATTCAAAGAGAAGAAAAATTTAAATCTTGGACCGATTAGTGTCGTTCTCGATTTCTAATTTCTTTGATTTTTGATTCCTGACCAGATATTTCATATCATTGATGTTATTGTTTTATAGCAATTATATTTTACCTAAATCACAACCGTAAACATATTACACGAGTCACAACTAAACAACAATTATGTCTTTATTAGATATGTTACGAATTTATTTCAGCAATACATCTCCAAAGAGTGTTGAACAAATTAGGTGATCGATTTACTAATTCAGACACTGGAGAAGCGTTCTTCGATGGGCTGACTCTAATAAAAAATGCGTAGAACCGGACACATTTTTAAATCAGCTATGCGACTCAGCATCTTCTCTTTTTGGAAATCTTAGTTCAAGAAGTTTGGCTAGCGCATATGTAATGAATATACGTCTTTTTACATATTTTCAGATACGATTTTAAGCCTACGTGCATGTGGGAGAAATAAGTGAAATGCACTGTTCAATATATAAAACTATAAATGTCAGTCAAGCTTATTTAAGAAACAGAGATGTAAATATTTACAATGATGAGTTAATGTTCGCTTGGTCGCGCATAGTACATTTATTTTATATCTTTGGAAATTCGTTTAACGTAAAGTCAATTAAGTTGTCAGAATGTACACAGCGCAGAGTTAACCTAATTCAGATCACGACATATCGTTTTATCATTTGCCTAGTTTACAAAATTTTAAACATCTAAAAAATCTTTCATTGTGCTTATTTATCGAATATTTGTGTCCTATTAATCATATGAATTATAATAACACTTCCCATATATCTGTAAAATACCTCAATGTTTTTTTCGACGGTGAATTTTATAGTTACTGTCTTCAACAAAACAATCTAAAAAGTTCTTAATTTTTTATGAGCTCTTAATATTACCAAAAGATCTCAATTCACGTTATGACCATAGCGAAATTAAGGCAAATGCTTCTGTTTTGGATTGAAAATACCATTCCACATTATGGATATATGGGCTTTATGACCATTTTATAAACAATTTGCTCAGAATTTGCCTTCAATTCATTGTTTATAACATACATTTTAATGATTTTCCAATTGTTAGTTTTGATACAGCTTATGGGCATCAATTTTCTCAATTACTGCGGCAAAGTTGTCCTTATATCAATTGTTTTTGTATTTGTTTTACGATAGCTTTTGATTTTAGGCTGATGTGTCAATGTATGACAGTTTGAAGACGGTTAACTGACAAATGTAATAAACATTTTTAATGTTTCTATTAATGAAGCAACTCATTATCAAAAATATAAATTGGTGATCTGATAACTGAAAATATAATAACAAGTGTAAATTCGGATTTTTGCCTGGCTAATCAACCTACAAATAGAACATTATGAAAAATCTTTCCAATAGGTTATTTACGCATCGCGGCATGCAACACAGATTCTTCAACAATGTTACAACATTGCACATATATAGCAGAAAGCCCAAGTTGTCTTTTCTGTGTTATTATAAAAATAGAAGATGTGGCAGGATTGTCCATGAGACAGCCATCTACCTAATGACAGTCGAATCTAAACTTCTACAGGTCCCACTACGGCCTTTAACAATGAACTAGAGTCCACACCATAATGGTAGCTGTAAAAAGCCCCGAAATACAAAATGAAACTACTCATAAAACACGAAAATAGACCTAATCTATTGAAAAAAATGGTGAACGACCTTTTAAACAAAGACAACCCTTTTATTAGTCAATTGATTGGCAACACTATTAAAACCGAATTATTTGCATGTTTGGGGTATCTGGTTGACAATTTCAAGCAAACACACGTTTCAAATAAACATTTAGGACTAACTTCACTGTACTCATATACAATAAAAGACCCAAGAACAAACAGATAGTAGCTTACAAGGAAGACTTGTGGGGACTCTCTTAAGGTAGATTTTCAAATGCAAGATTTTATTTTACACTCAAATAAATACAATGCGTACCATGAGGTAATTTACAATGCACTGAAAATATGATTTGTATGTACTTTGTATATTTAAGTTCTAACCAAATTAAAATATAAACATTTTTTTATCATAGACGGTTTAAGTCAGTGATTTGAAGGACTATATTGTGCATCACATCTTATTTGGTTAGGATTGGTTAAAATGTATTCTGTTTTTATTTTTGCCTTAATTTTAAAAGACATGCACAAGACCATAGTTCATCTCTTAACTGACATGCCTAACATCTAACTGTCAATCAGCACATTCATCACAGCAGATTAATAACAACAGCACTAAGGAAAGCTCCTTAAATGAGACATACTAAGATACCCATAAATCATGTTTAGGAAATTCAACTTAACAATTGTGGACTGTAATCAATTTTCCCCAGCAGCTTCTGATTTTGTCTTCTATTTCAATTATTTATGTCAAGGTCAAACTGGACGTTTCATAGATAAGTTTTGACAGCGAAGGCAAGAATTTAAATCATTACCAATACACTTAAGCGACACCTGTAAAAATATATAATTATGTTATTAATTTTACTGATAAAAGTCTCTGAAGTAATTCTAACGCAGATGATCGATATAAATTTTTTTGATGATTTTTTATAGGCCAATTGATTATCATTTATCAAAATTTTACTGGAATATTTGATTTGTACTGGAATTTTACAGCTTATATAAATGAAATGTCCATTTACTAGTAGAATTGAACTCATTACTGTTAGTGTAAGACTCAGTTAAACCAATAACTCGAAGGAATAAAACAATTACAAATCCCTATACATGGGCTTGTTTATAAGAGATATGTATCTGTATTAGTACGTCTAAAAGTTCAGATGTCAATCAATTTGATGTATTATATTTCAAACTGATTTGCCAGATATAAAATACTGGTACAAAATAATCATTAAGTACTAAACTACAAATCATAGACAAATGATACAAATAAAGATTTCAGCCTTGATGCCTTCTGAAACACCCCATTCTGTAAAAATAACAAGTTTTAGCAAATTAAAAAAAATCGAATAATAAAGACAAAAAACGGACTGGATGAACCTCCTTTTACCCCTCTATTCATTTTTAACCCATCTCATTCCCTCTTTTCTTCTGAGTTGAATTTAATTCCTCACTGATGTCATTGTTTAATCTTTCGAGTCTATTCTCTACCGTTCGCTCATTTCTCTCATCTTCAATTGTTGTAGACTAATATTTGGTAAAAATTTTACTACTGACTTAAACTAAGTATTGTACCGGCATGTGTTCTTGGTGTTACATAAGGCAATTGTTTAGACTGTAACTAGTGCAGCTCAGCCTAGTCCAAACATGCAGGGGGTAAACAAACAAAAATATCAAGAATTTATGAGAAGACGAAGTTCCTATTGTGTTGATTAGATCATATTTTTTCTAATAATTTCCCAACTTGTGTGATTTTTGTAAGTAAGAAATAAAAGCTTACCCGTGGATGCTATGGATACAAGTGTTGATACTGCAATTAAATATAATGAACCGTGTCCACACTCCCTCAGCATGTCTCTACATCAGAAATGTCTAAGACTGCCAATTCTTCTGAAAGTTGAAATAACAAGTACATGAAGTAATGGTTTAAACATATTCTGTTTTACGGTTAATTTTTCTGTTGCGAGATGAATGTTATGGTATGCTTTTGAAACAAATTAATATAAAATATTGATGAATGATGTATGGGTTTCACAATATTTGAATATTTGTAAAATTACCAATACAGCATATCTTTATAAAGACCTGAGGTTTTCTGATATTTTTGCTTAGGGTTTAGGTGTTTTAAACCCGTGAAGTAATTGTGTCATGTCCTTTAAAATAAAAGGAAGTCGTATGCACCAGAAGCGTTTGGATTTTGTAACCACGATATAATAAGGATTCTCTTGAGTTACCTTGAATTTATTTAAGGTAAATCATAACTGAAATGTCCAACAGATAGTATTTTTAATACTTTGCCGTATTAAATGAAGTCTATACCATTTTAAAAATAAAAACAAATGTATAGGTCATTGTCCTTGTTTTCCTGCTTCTGTTGCAACAAAATCAGCTTCTTTGGGGAAAAATACACAATTTTTCAGATTGAAAAAAAACCCAGCACATTATACAGAGTTTATTAATTTAAACACATGCAAATGGAAATGCACAGCGGAACAATTATAATCTATTGGGGATGACGGACATTTGATGATAGGTATGAAATAATTAACAGAAAATAAAATAATCAACAGAAACCATGAGATAAAGCATAAAAAGCAAGAAGAAAGCAATTACACAACAAGATGTTAAAAGGTGCCCTAGTAAGAACAATTACAGTACACATGTACCTACATTTCTCAGATAACCTAATATGCAATAACTTTAAATAAATCATACAAAATTATTAATCCTCGCTTTCCCTCATCTATTTAGAATGCATCGTCGTACGAATATAATTGACCAACATCTTTAATTTGTGATATAAGTATTCAATGCAATCGTCTAGAAGTAATCATATAATCGGAATACAAATACATAGTTTTCTCCTCAATCATTTTATAATAATTTGCTAGTTATAGAAAAAAAAATTAATGGTAAAATGGAACTAAATGATCTTCGGTTCATTCAACCTTACAACAGTATACTAGTATGTTCAGCTTTCCAAATGTTTACTTATGGATAAATTATTAAAGTAAGAAAAACAATTTTCATTAAAAGACCCAGTCAAAATGAATTCCAAAAAGAAAAAAAATCTACAAGAGATTGTATTAAACCAGAGATAATGTTCAAACAGTTTCCTTGAATATCCGGTTAAAACAGCTTGCTATTATATCTAATCTGGTCTAGAAGTAGCGAGAAAAATTGTAGGGTTTTGTTTGAAATCTTGATTTTGCTACAATAATAGATCTAGCTGTTGGTCAGGAATTGATTTATTTACGAAAATCAATGTTGTTAAATCAAGGTAAGGCAAACACACATGTTGTAAGATATATGGTTAAGCAAACACACATGTTGTAAGATATATGGTTAAGCAAACACACATGTTGCAAGTTATATCATCTCAAATAATGTGCAGTTATTATCATTTTATTTGACAAGTTACTTTAATCTCAAAATGACATATTACATGTATATCAATATATCATAAAAAGTTCCGTAGTAGCAGATACTAGGTTGGGGGATTTCAAAAGACCTTAAAAGAATAAGTGTTCCATGATTTCAGAATAAACGTGTCTAGTCCCAGGTGGCAAAATTAACTTCGTTTCTCTGCTTGTTCTATTATAATTTGTTGTGAAGGACGTCAGTTACTATCAAATTTAAAAGGTGAAAGTGACTATTTGGGTCATTTGGTACGAATATAATTAATCTGGTATTTCATTTATTTTGGCTAAGGGTACCCTATAAAACAGAATTGTGAGCACGGGATTAAAAATATAAATTATCCCCAATTACTTCCACGTTCAAAACCCGTGTAAACTAGTTGATGAAGCGAATTCAAACATTGGGCATCCTATACTAAAAATGATTTTGAACTTCTGATATTCTTTTCCAATTGACGCTTATTTGTTTTCAAAACTACTGGCTTGTAAAAAAATTTCCTTGTGGTAATATAAAGGAAATGTGGTAAGATTGACCATGAGCCAGTCATTCACCGAATATCAGTCGAAATTACACTTCTACAGGCCACATTACGCCGTCACAATGAACCAGGATGCACACCAGGATGTTTTTCCATTTCAAATAGGTGGGCTTTATATGCCCCTTATTTCAATTATCAACGAAACAAATATTTTTTCTCTAGCTTCGGCATCAATAAAAACACACCCATAAAAAAAATTAATTGTAAAATAAATGTATCAGTATAATCAAAGAAAACGTGGCTGTCTCATGGACAATCATGCCACATCTCCTATTTTTATATGGGATGGTGAAATGGTTAATAGTGTAATAGAAGGTATGTAATTCGGGAAAAATACATTTGCTTGAAAATTGAAGATGTATGCGCGAACTAACCTTATGTTACCTGGGCTAACCTATTTAAAACGTAAAGGTTTTTTTTTAACAAAATCATATGTATTTTTATTTATTTTCGCCAGATTTTGTCTATTGTTCACTGCTCACCTGTAGATATTTATTGATCTTCACATGTAGAGGAAAATAATGGAACCAGTAAACAATGCTAATTTTTGGTATATCTCTATCCAACAGCAAAATCTATCACAACATTTCTGTGAACTTTAATTAATAGCAGTTTAAAAGTTGGCGGTACAACAATTTTAATTGTATCAATGATTCCCAAGTAAAAAAATCCAAGTGCAAACTTTAAGCACCATTTTGTTCCTCGATTGTTGATGATAACTGTGTTTATCTTCCTGAGTTATAGATATTGTACTTTTAGTTACTTTCCCGCCCCTGGAGGAGGGTAAGTATTGTTTTTGCTTTGTCCGTCACAGATCAACTTTTTGAGAAAACTATACAACCTAGAAAGCTCAAACTCTCAGGGATATTTTGTCAGAGTTTTAGACGTATGATTTTATTTTTTTAAATTTAAACCTTTATTAATGTTGAAATTGTTTACTGCTGCAGTGAGTTATGTTTAGATACATAGATAGCATTATCACGTGACATAGTAATCTTTCACTTTGCCTTGCTAAGCGGTTATAGCTGCATTCTAAATTGTTACTTAATAACGCTAGGTGATTAGCCTTGGTTACAGTAAGAACTATAGCTAGTAGCTGTAATTCTTAAAGTTTTATCAAGAAATAGATGCTGAATATGTTCAGTAGATTATAGTAACCTAAACCGAAAACCAATCAATATATGTCTATACAAATAATACATATTATCATTAGCTCATAAATGACCAATATTTTGAGAATAATGAAATGTGACTGACAACACATCAACAAGTAAAAATATATTTTAATCATTAATATTTATTACTTTATAAGGTACATCTACACGTCCCACTATTTTAGACAGGAAAAGTTAACTTGGTTATTGAGCTTTTTTATTTTAAAAGAATTGACCATAGAGAGAAATCTTGGAACGGGCGGGTAAGTCGTATTCGGGCGAATACATTCCTTTAGCTGATTTTGGGTTTGTTCTCATTCGTTTTATTGGTGCTTTGTTTTTTTCACTTACTTCCTCGCTTTTTATTAACTTTTTTACACTGCCGTCCGGTAATCCATGGCAATTTCTTAAGCTTTCTAAGGGAATGTCTTAAGAAGGCAATTGAACTGATTTAATTCAAAAATATTTAAATTGAAACTACAATTAGGTCAAGACGTCTAAGTGTCAAGTTAAGACGATAATGTTCTTTAAAACTGATCAAATTGTAGAAAAGTTAAATGGATAACAGTATTAGATTTGACAAGTTGAATGCTAATCGAAAATAGAATTGATTTGTTTTGAAGGAATGAGCATTAAATAGTGAACTGTTTATCATTTTAAAGTCTTTTTTGGCTCATTTTACCTTTGAGTTTTTGCTGCCACTTTGCAGCCGCCGTCGCCGTCAGCGTCTGTTGACGTTTAAGATTTCAATTTTTCTGATACCGCTAGGTGAGGAAACAAACATGGATAAATGTTTCTTGTGTTGTTTTCTACCGAACTTATAAATCGTTTGCCTATCGATATCAAAAGATGAGAGACATAGCAAATGTTTTATAATTTGCTAAAAGTTTGAAAAACTTATTTTCCTTAAACGTTATATCAATTTGATTGTAATATTGAAAGTCCAGTGTAGAATACCCATGCGAGAGCCCAAAAATGCTTAGCCCAACGAGACAAGACAAATTTAAAACAAACTAAAAGATAAAACGTAAACAAAAGAAACAAAAGCTTGGAATCCACAAACTCCTTTACAAAACAGGAGTGGGATCAGGTACTTCGGAAGGGTAAGCATCCCCTGTCCTGCGCGCAACACCCGTCGTGGAATCCTAATTCTCAAATCCGGGAATGATAATTGGATAGCCTTCTACGAAAACCCGTGAATACTTAACCGATCAGACATTCAAATGGCAGCTACTACCCAACATAGTTTAACATTGGACCCTGAGGGAAAACTTAATACATCTTCATCTGTAATAACTTGGATAATCGAAGTGTTTTTTTAGACAATCTTCTATTAAAATAGTCGATTTGAAAATACAAAATTACCAATATTGAATTAATATGAAGAATTTCTACAGGCTAAATGTACTTTCAAGGAATAGCCTCTCCTCTCATCAGTAGGATAAGAATTAAACTCAAATCCAAACAAATCGAAAAGGGAAGTTAAACTCAACGGCAGGGACAATACTAAGTAAAATCGTGGCCACCAGAGCCAATATTGCATTCTTTTTGGTTGTTAATTCAATAATCCTTTACTCAGTTTTGCTTACTGGACAAATTAATAATGCTGCAGGAATGATCGTCGGGTAGTTCTCTACAAACTTTGTTAATTGTTTGCCGGTCGGATCTTCAAAATAACCGTCACTACCCGAAATAGTTTAATATGTCAACCTAAGTGAAATTTACTTGAAGACATTTTCGTCTTTGATTTGATTTGACATTTGAAAGTAAAGCTGGCAGTAAAGTTGTCAAGTTAGTCTTCTACCAAACTAAAGTCTTTTTGTTGGTAGCCATTCACATTTCCCTCATATAGGTAGTCAATAACATGTTTTGGTTGGCTGCAACTCTAAAAAAAATTACTTCTCAGAAACTTCTTAGCAATTAAATTGTTTTATTGTCGTAATGTTCATTATTTGGTCATTTCTCAGACTTGTAAAGTGTTTGCCGATCAGACATTTAAGACGGCTGCCATGACCCGACATAATCTAACGAAGGATGCTATTATCTCGATCCTTTTGTCTGAATTTTCCTTACAAATTGGAACTAAACTTCTGGTGGTTACCATTAGGAATTTTATCTGACGACCTAACATGCCAGACAACGTGGCCAGCATAGCTGACTATTCTTAGTTTAGCATGTCCGTTATGGGAAATTGCTTTTAAGACAAAGATTGTTAAAACTATAGCAGAGACAGAGAAACTTGAAACAACAGAAATAATTAAAAATCAGGACCCATAATTGGTTGTGCTCCTTTATTTATCAGTCATCTGTTAATACTTAACACGGATTGTTTTACAAGGTAAGCGATACAGGCTAACAGGAGCTATACAACATAATTATAAATTCGTTGCTTTGACTGTCATATACGTTTATATCTTTTAAACTATTATGCTTATTTATGAAGAAAATATTTTGATTTCGTTCTGTATTTTTAAGTCAAATATAAATCTTTCTTACAACTAACATTCGAAATAACAGCGTGTTTATGCGGTTAAACTTGCGCACCTTCCTTTAATTAAAAGTATCAATTAGACGGGAAATTTTAAAGATGTATACATTGTGTATTTCATTTATATAATATAAAATTAAAGAAAATTCAGAAACCAGTCTGTATTTTATGTTCATTTTTTAATCTACTATTATGATGAGTATGCGTAGAAGTGTTCAATACCAGCTAATCATCTGGTCATAAATGCGGAAATATACGTAATACATTAGCTAGAGTAAAAGATAAATTGATTAACATTTCTTTATTGGATCATTTATCAAAATAAATTAAATGTTTCCTATACTGTTATACTTGTGTATTCGATGGAACAAGTTCTTTTATACATTATTTTAGGTTTGTTGTATTCAGAAGAACATCGACTAAGATTAAATCTCTACGGCCTTATCTTCTTTCGACTTGACCCCCGAGGGCGGCCGGGGTATAGAAATAGGCCGTTCGGTTTCTCCGCCTGCAGGTAGAACCCCTACAATTGACTGATTTTGACTAGTTATTAATTTCGTACCTCATTTGGTTAGGTTGTGTTCGGCAATTTCATCGGAATGGCTAATTGTTTTTTCGTATCATCGTTTATGGTATAAGTGTTTAAAATAATCGGTTCTTTACTTGTTTAAAGTTAAAGTAAAAGAGAAAGAGAGAGAGAGAGAGAGAGAGAGAGAGAGAGAGAGAGAGAGAGAGAGATAGAGAGAGAGAGAGATAGAGAGAGATGAAATGTAATACCTTTTAACTCCGCGCACTTATGCTCGTCAAGAATTTCTTTGCACAACGACGCAGTTAAACATTATTTCAGCGTCGACATTTTTGTTTCTAATTGCCAGTGAGACGTCAAGCAAAAAAGACCCATCATTTTTTTGTAAATATCGTTGTTTTTTGTTTTAATATCCAACTTACTGAAAAATGTTTCCAATAATTCATAGCTTCTCTTTATCTCTTCTATTTATCCGTAACATCAGCAAAAATAAGCTTGACGGTACCAGAACTGCAAAAATTTAGAAGTTGGCCGAAACTTTTTTTCACAAAATAACTACGACACTTGTGACATCAAATTCTATTGCTGCTAAGACAGTCCATTTTCCTTCAAAATTTCCTTTTATTATTAAAGTTTGTTATTCATTTACTACAGAATGATAGTCAAATTATGAGACTCAGGTGAGTGGAATATTCTTTACGAAATATTAATCGTATTTATTATTAGAAACTATGGAAAGTAAGTACACAACACAGTCTTATAGTATCGTTAGAGAGCAAATTCAATTTCATTTTGACGACGTTTCTCGAAATTATTTTCTACACCTCAAATATCTCTAAAAATCTCTAAAATTACTTGCATCACTAAGCTGGTTTTTCAAAGACAAATTAAAATCAACCTACAGCGTATATGCGTAATCTTAAAGTTGAGGGTATTCACCAGCCCAGTTGTCAGACTTGTCTGGCCAATAATGTTTTTTAGAACTTTGCTGCATTTGTTTAAATTCTAAATCCCGGAAAGGCTTCGAAGCGAATTACACAAAGTAATTGTGTCTACCGCTGGATTTGGCTTTCAATTTCGATTTGTTCGGATATGAGTATTTCTTTTACTAACTTTAGATCTCAGACTTCTTTTGGTTCTAATGCTACTGATGAGAAGTTACTCTGTGAAATAAACATACAAAATTTAGAAATTCATCAACATTGAAACATTGGTAGTCTTGTAATTTAGAACATTTTCTTCGTTTTACAAAGCTTCCAGTTTGTAAAAAAAATTCTATTAATGAAACAACAAACATTACGAAATGTCTAGAACTTAACAGGTAAAACTAAGATTTCTTTCAACATAATTGTGATCTTCATACTTTGAAAATCTGCTAACTTTGGTGTAAGCAATGCAATTTTTAATTTCTCATAGGTAACGAAGATTTTAGTATTTAAATGGGTTAAACAATATATAAATATTAATATTTTGCTGTTGAAGATATATGTCATTTTTTTCGAGAGCAATGTTTGCGATTGAATGCCAAAGTGCCGGAAGTGATTGACTGCACCCAACAAAAATCAACAAAATACTCGCATATACGATAATTCGTTCTAAACCACAAGAGACAGTTGCTATTTTCTTTCCTCCGTATACAACTTTACACTATCCTATTATAGATTGTCTTTATCTTATTAGTCCAGTGTAGAATACCCATGTCAGAGATCAAAAGTGCATAGTCCAAAGTGATCTGATTGGCCCACACCAAATTAATTAATAGTTCTTCGGATTCGCTCTCTCCTCATATTATGGGTTCATTTGTTTAAAACCTTTACTCGCTTCATTTTTTAATAAATTTTCATCGTTATTTTAACTGTTGTTTTGCATCAGTTTTTGAGGTTGCGCTCCGATATTTTGCTGTTTTGCTATTGCGCCGATTTGATAACTAAAAATCCAAAATCCAGAAATAAATTTGGAGTTGCCTTGTTAACAATCTTTTGGAAAATACAAATCATTTTTAATATTAAAATGAATGATAAATACACATACTGCATGGATTCAATTCGAAATTATTAAAGCAATAAATCTCCTTTTTATGAAAATATGATCGATGTTTCCATTAGCATAAAATGCATTGCAGACATATTTTATATTGTTATCAATCCTAATTTATGGTGATAATTTACAAATCTTCACAGAACATGATTCCGTTTATAGATAGAAATGATACCTAGTATTTTTCTACTTTACGATTAGAAACTTTTCTTTTCGTGATAGAGACCGCAAGATACCTTTAGCACATTTCTGTGGTGTTTACATTTCAAAATATGACCAATTTGGTCGTGTGTGCACTAAAGATTGATACTGTTAGTACAGACTGCTCAAAATTTTCACCAAATTATAACAGAGCTAAAAAGATAGAAAAATTATCTCTAAGGTGAATAAATTTTGAAAATGATCCGTTTGTAAATACTGTTCAAATAAATAAACTAATTCATAAAATGTATAGATATGACATTGTTGTCAGAACTTTGATATTTAATTTTTGACACTAATACTGCCCTTCCACAAATAATAACTTTACATGGCATAAGTTCTTGGCTTTGGCGATAAAGTACTAAATATTATATAGACTTACTGTATCTTATTATTCTCGTTTTCAGAGGCTTGATTCTTGCCTACAGTGGTCTGAGAATTTACTGTGAGAATGCATGTATTTAGTTCTAGTTCATTGCTGTAACTTTTAACCCTAAGAGAGGATAATTGCTGTTCCGGCTCTCCTCTGAGTAAATTGCACTAACAATGTATAACTTTTAACACCAAGAGAGGATAATTTTATTTATATATTTGCTATCGGCTCATTGATTACGTTGCTTATGTGTTACTAACTGTGTACGTACATAAAAAGTAAAAAAAAAATTCAAACAACTGCGACCACTAAAACGTCCAAAATGTAATGTGATGAGGTTAATTTTTGCATCATCATGCTATATGTTATTAAATTATAATGATATTGAACGAAAAGTATAATTGATACCATACATTGTTTTAATATTTTGGGCACTTTATTAATTTAAGGAGGATCTTTTCGCATTACTGATATAGGAACCAATCATTTTTATGAACAGCTGTTTACATATCAGTGATAAAATATTATGATTCATCAAACATTTTTTGATGATTTTTATTGACTTTAAACACCTCAGAAACTAAATACTTCTGTTATAATGATATTCTTAAGATATTAAACTGTTTAGTCAAAGACTACAGTTTCTAATTTTTCACTTTCTGGTATGAAAATCCAGAGTTTTTATCGTTTAAAGCTTAAAAAAAACCTAAAAATTTTAAGATTTTCTGGTTTGGAGAACCTTTGTAAATTACATTATGCACAATTTACACGACTTGTCCTTTATTGTAGATTCAACACGAAGAAGCTCTATATAAACTATACAGGTAAGTTGTAGCTAATACTGGAACACATCACAAGAATGGTAATTTATCGATCTTTTGAAATATTTCTTTTGGAGGTGTTATCTCTATTTTTGATATGATGCGATCTACTTATCCTCTAGTTTTAAAAGAAAGAATACCTGTAAATATCATTACAGATTCTGGCTTATGTTCATTTCGCAACAGCGCATATTTTATCTTGTTCACGGTTCTCAGTCAAAAAGCAATCATTGATTATTTTTATAAACTATTTTTTATATAGGTGAAATGGGTGAGATTGTCTTTTTTAAACAAGATTTTTTAATCTTGATAGCAATGATGAAATAATTTGTTCGAAGCATTTATATTTTTCCCTTATCACAATATGTGTTTTGTTCTGTACAAATTTCTAACAAATAGAATCTGTGTAAAACGTCTACACCAAATGATATCGAGACAAAATGGTAAAGAGTCATGCGTTTGTCACATATGTTAATCAACAGTAAACCATTCTCAGTAATCACGTTCAGGTGTATAGAGTGGTATTGATCATTATAACTGGATCTATCACGTGTTTCATAAAACTCATAATGATTCTAAGTATTACAGAAATGAAATAATGATGCCCTGATTTAATTGATTACCGAAATCCTATTTAAAAGTTTTTTTTTGCATTTTACCATAAATCGTGAAATAGAAATGCTATAAAACGCAGTAGTGCCCATTGGAATTTCAATCGTCTGTCAATATATACGATGTTATCATGCAGGATTCCGATTGCTGAATATCATTTCAGGAAACATACATTTAATATGAGGTAGATTTTTTATGATTGAAACGTTTAAATGTAACAGTAAAACGGAGAGAAACCGGATGCCAAAAGTTATTTGTGTTCCTTTTGTCCTTGCCAGCGGATTTTGTGTCCAATTTACCTTATCTATCAGTACGAAAAATGTATGGTTTCGTAACAAGTTCGAGTAAAAGGGTGGTTTTGAAATAAATTGCCGAGGTTACATTGTAAAACGCACTTTTTTGATACAGTCATAAAATTCATAAAGATACAACCAGTTTAAGTCAAAGTTGCTGCCTAAGTATTATCAACGGAGGTATAGTACCGTGACAAATCTTACATCCAAGCAGAATAATGGTCGTTTTGCTTGTTACTCTGTCAAAGTGGAAATTATGTCCGACAGCCGAATGTGATACTGTTTCCGTATTTAATCGCGATTTAATACTAAGGAAATTTTTAATTTCTATTTGTTCAAACTCTTTCCATTAAAAGAAGGAATAGAAATTTGTAAATTAAAACAAGAACTGATATCATGCTAATCCTTTGCATACCCTCAAATTTAACGATTTTGTTTTTCCCCTTTTGTTTTTTAAATCCTTTTTAGAACCAGATCTAGTATGACTCATGACCGATTTTTTCCTATTGAATTCTTGGTTTACTCATACTTGTACACGTATACTGATTACTGGGATTCATTCTGTTCGTTTGAAAGAGCAAAATATAATGAAAAATATTAGGATGGAGAAATCTTTGTCCCTTTTTTTTAGAAAGTGCAACTAAAAATTATTGTCTTGGAACTCTCCTTAATTCTTCTGTTTTAGAAATATATATGATCTGATGTGATCTTCAAACTGACTGCCTATATATTAATGCACCGATCATTTTACCTTGACCAGATTAGTTTTTCACAAATATAGTCAGTCCCACCACCAGAGAATCAGAAGAGTTGTGTCATGAGTAAACCTTTATTCAACATTGTTCATTGGTATAAGAATAGAATATATACAGTCCGACAAAAGTTAAGCACCACCCTATATATTTTCTAATAATAATTTTCATATTACACCTATGTAAAAAATGGAAACAAAATTAATTTATACCAAGACACTTTTATGTATTATTGTATAGGCTAAACTTTAGGTTGAAATTTGGGTGAAGTAGCAAGTCGTATGATTGGTTAAGTCTTAAAACAAAAAGGGGAGATAATTTGGCAACTTCAGAATGCCGAAAAAAGTTTTATCGAGAAATAAGTTTTTCACAATTTAAGAAACCGTATTGGTC
>JAULBM010228597.1:0-17072 GCA_032357055.1 Geukensia granosissima
ACCACCAAATATGAAATCCAATTTTACCCCCCACCAAGACAATTTTAAATGGATGGCGTTCTGCCCCCAGGAGACACTTTTTTCTGGAATAGCCCTTATATGTCTGTTCCTGCCTTTGTATTTATTTTTAATAAAAAAAAAGAATTATTCCACAGTTAACAGTTTAGTTTTACACCATGCAATTATGTTTTACATACTATCATCTACCCCTGTATTTTTCTTTGGAGATTCAAAATTGGCCATCTATTTTTTTGAGGGAGTGGTTATGTCTGACCTTGATAAAATATTAAAAATTGAGCACATTTCTTTTCTTTGGATCTTATCCCGCAATTCAATTGTGCCTAAAACAATTTTTGCATGTTATCTAATCCTAGTTTAATAACTGAATTATAACACAGCATTGACAATGTGTACTCCTGCACTAGCATGTCCAAAGAGTCACTTCTGGCAAACTAATGGCTTATTTTACAAAATGAAATCCCCATAGAAAATAAAAAACATGGCACAGCTTAAAATACTAAAAAAGTATTATTGCAAATTGCTTGCAGTTTTTTGAAATCTACAAAATAAACATTTTATAAGAATACAGCAGACAATGACATCTTCAAACAATTAAAAATGAAGTCTGAAATATTCTGTCAAAAGGGTTTGTAAACACAAAAGCTGCTACACAGATGTCAAGAAATGACTTTCTTATTGAGCAGTGTAGACTTTATCTAATAGAATTTTTTTGGTTTCATGTTTTAAAATTCATTTCATCACATTTTAAAGCACCATGTCTGTTTTAATGTAACATGTGTCAGACTTCAGCTTAATCTTTTATGAGATATATAGAAATAAGGAAATTTTACCTTTTTTAAATGTGAACAGTTCTCGTGGAAACTTTCATCTAAGGGATCATCCCCCTCACACCACAGTCTTTTGTGACCACAACTAAAACACTGCGCAATAGTTTTACTACCTGAAATTAAAGACACCTGTATGTTAGTACTGACTTTGATCCACAACTTTATTTTTGTGGTACTTTCAACCATTCAAAAACTGATTTCCACTTAACTCAATCTCTCCAAAAAGTGAATCCCTCTATAGAGGGCTGCTTATATTCATTTTTATACTAAATATAGTTTGCCAGGTTATTTTGATTAAAGTAAATATTGCATTCTTTAATTTATAACAGTGAGTTATTGCCCTTGTCAGAAATATATTTTATAATTATTCTTTGTGAAATATTAACACCTATGACAATGCCTATAAGAATAAGCTCTAAATTTGACAAGACATTCTAAAGAAATACTTAACTTATAAATAAGTTGGTTTTTAGATATATCACTTTTCAGATAATTGATAAGTTAATTTTCCTTCCCTTCAAACTCTTCTTATAACACATTATGACCATAATGATAACATTGTGTCATAAATTTTATTATTTTTGGTTTACGAATGACTTGGTTTGTTCTTGCAAATATGATTTTTTTACAGTGGTCTTTAGGGTTTTGTGCCCTTTATTTAAATATTTGACCAAAGTTTTTTAATCAGGGACACCTCCAGATTTTGAACTTTCTGTAACTGCATAGTGATAAATGGGATTTTCTTGTTGACATTTACACCAAATCTTTCCTTAAAAAAATTTGAGTACAGAACATTTGAATGTTAAAAACACAACCAATCCTCTATAATGTATATCTATCTTGTATTTATCAACAAAGTTTTATTAAAATTCTGCATGTGGTATAGGAGTAGCAGTGAAAAGCGACTAAGTTCAAACATCCATATCTTCCACAAATTTGTCAAAATTAAATTCCTCATCAAATGCATATCTCAATTATGTAATCTAACAATTCACCAAGTTTTATCAAAATTCTTCATGATGTTTAGGAGGAGATGCGGACAACGTATTGACCCATACACGAGTGAAAAACGACTAAGTTCAAACATCCATATCTTCCAACAATTTGTCAAACATTAAATTCCTCATCACATGCATATCTCAATTATGTAATCTAACAAACCACTAAGCTTTGTCAAAATCCAGCAAGTCAATTAGGAGGAGTTGCGAACAATTTATTGATCATTTTAGGGGTGAAAACCAGGGTCCAACCATCCATATCTTCCCCAAAATTTTGTTTTGGAGGAGTTGCAGACAATGTTTTCCCATCAGACAGACAGGGTAAAACCTATATACCCCTAAAACTTCCTTTTGTAGGGGTATAAAATGAAAAAATGGGGCTATAAATTAATTTGGCAAAATATAGAATTTTATCAAGTCATTCCAAAATATTTTATGTTTCTGCAGTTTTGAATAAGGTCATTTTTGCTTTGTTATTACTATTTTTTGGATTTGGTAATAAAAGGGGCAATTCTGAGAATATGAATGGGAGGGCCTGAGAACCGAGAAATTAAATTTTCAGGGCCATACATGATTCTGGATAAATCAGAGCAGATATATTTTTTTTCTCATTTATTGTGACATAATGATCAGTTTTTAAAGACTTTTTAAAGAAATTAGTGTGTAGGGAATTTACTTGAAGATTTCATCTACATTGCCTCTAAATAAGAATTATAGGAATAATATTAATAGCAGGCATACTTAAATACCAGACAAAAAAAAGATCATTAAATAAGAATTTTTTAAGAGCATTTGTCAAATACAGTGCTGGGTCAATGATACAAATACTGCTCAGACAGGGATATGTTGCTCCGCAATTGGTGATGTCATTACTACAGAAAATTTATAGTCGACACCACAATCTTGTAGGTCAGTATTGAATATCCATTTCACAGATGAAGACTGACCTTTTCCTGTGAAGTTGTGGAGTAAACCAGAACAAGTTGTTTGCTTTCTGGCCTGGAGGCGGTGATCCCATGAAACCTTCCCTTTTACCCTGAAATGACTAATAACGGATTGGAAAATGGACAATGTGGAGGCAGGAACTCCTTTCACTTCTGGACCACCTGAGTTCAACCCCCTGTTTTTCGTGGGGTCTAAATTGTTCATAGTTGTATGTTCCTTTTTAGTTTTATATGTATATGGCTTATGTTCTGTTTTTTTCTTGTTCTTGTTCTGGTCTAAATTGTTCATAGTTGTATGTTCCTTTTTAGTTTTATATGTTTATGGGTTATGTTCTGTTTTTTCTTGTTCTTGAGATGGCTGAATCTGTTGACTTTATCCTTTTGTCTTGCCATTTAATTTTCTTTTGCTTCTTCTAACTATTTGTAAACATTTTGGAGTAAAAAATATCATCGTGTTATCCTGAAATATAAAAATATAGAAATTTATCCTGTATTAAAGTATAATTCATTCTGTTTAGGTTTACCATTATAGAAGAAGCCAGCAGTGGCCATCTGTACATGTGAGGGCTGTGAAAGTGTCCATTCAGATGAGGTGGGGAAACTTTCCAATCTTATGTTTTTCTTCTTGTATGCTGGGTATTTCATATTCTTCCTATCAATAGCAGGCTGTTGGTTGGAGTCTGACTGGCTATATTGGAAACCTCTCTCTATCGGACTATTTGGCTCTGATATTGGACTAACAGTAGCTGAAGACGTATCTGATTGGGTACTATTTGTCCCTGTTACAGAGCTGCTAGTATTCCGACTGGTTGTCTGTTCTACTGGTACTCCTCCTGTTAGTAATAATAATCCATTTGTCATTGATGATTGGTTCTCTGTTCCTGTCACACTTGTTACCACAGCTGAGTTTTTGTGTCGGAAATTAGAATCTGCTAATTTTAATTTGTTCTCTGCTGAGTTGTCATCTTGATAGTTGCTCATTGGCAAGTTTTGCTGTTGGTGATGCCCATTTTCATTTATTATTTCCATATATTCTGGTTCATCTGTTAATAATTTAAATATAAGCTTTAATTAATCAAAATTATAATTCAATATATTGAAGCAGTGTAATATGAAACGCATATCACTAGTCATAATGTTAAAAAAAACTGGGACTGGATTAGACAGCTAGATCTTTCAAAACAGTGCTTCCCTAACTTCCATAAAAAACTTCAAAGAAAACCTGTACTTTTAATTTTCTCTGTATTTTATACATGTAATACATAAACCAGATGAAAAATATGCCAAAGTTCAAATTGATTAATTCAGTTTAAAAAAATCCATAAATTAAATATGCATATGCATACATTCATCTATGAAAGTGTACATATATGACTTTAAATGAATGTGAAAACATACTGCAATATATTTAAATAGTTAATTGCTTGTGTAAAATTTTCTTGTAGTTTATGCAGTGATAAATGAATTTTGCACCTTAATATTTTGCCTATTACATGTATTTAATGTAAAGTAAAGTTACACTATCGATTTTTGTTTAGGTAAAACTCTTCTTGAGAGTTTCTCATCAAAGTAGTTGAAAAAAGTATATTTTTGAATTTTGCATGTCACATTCTAAGACAAAAACTGTAATTCTGTTAAGAGATCCCAGTGTTACACAAATTTACCTTATGTTTTTGCTTAAAATATGTATTGGTTCATATATGTGTGCTGTCCAACGAATATAATGTAAGTTATCAGCTGGTATAAATTTGTAGTGCAGCAAAATGTTTGTTTTAATTGACAGAAATGCTATGATAAATATATGTACAAAAATTCTAATGATGGATTTCGAAGCTTTTGACCACTCAAGCACAGTCTTCTTCAGCAGTATTTTATTATGGCTAAATGACAACAGATAGCATCACAATAAGTTATCATTGACAGTAAAAAAGCAGGAAAAGAAACATTATTCTTTTGTGTTGATTCCATGGGGCTTATACATGCCTAAATTTTTTTTTAAAAGGCTCTAGAAACCATCATAAAATTTTTTGTATAATTATTCATCTTTGAGAGACTTTGTATATATATACCGGACCCTGTTGCATTACACTTCACAAATAATAACCATTCCATTAAGGACTTCAAAGTCGTAGGAATAGAGAAAATTTGTGGCGACAACATGTACCGTGAAACGATAGAAAATTTATGGAAAGGAAAATTGCGAACGTATAAGCCATACGGTATCAACACAAAAGAGTAACGTTTCTTTTCCCACTTTTTTACTGTCAGTGACGTTATGCATTGTTCATTTATTCCTATTGTGATGTTCTCTGTTGTCATCTAGCCATAATAAAATACCGCTGAAGAAGACTGGCTCGACCGGTCGAAAGCTCCGGAAACCATTATTAGAGTTTTTGTATATATAATTATTATATCTATATAAACGTCTGCATATTTACATACCAGTGTTAGGGATAAATTTTTTCCTTCGCTCAGTGGGAACTGACAAAATTGAGTCTTTCAAACCTTTGTCTCATTTAAAAAAAAGGTTCACATTTTCCACCCTTCGACAAAACATAAGTTATGTGGTATGCCTGTCAAAGTAACAGCCATTCATCATCATTCAAATAACAAATAATTACAACTAAAAGTTTTTGTTTAGCCTCCAACGATGGACAAAGATGCTTGCCATAAAGCACAATAATGGACCAAATGTATCTCAAAACGTTAGGCGGGTAACTGTAAAACATGAAAACAGACAATCACGTGGTCCTGACAATAGTTTCCATGGTTTAAGTAAAAGCCAAAATAATAGGAAAACAAAAGGCCGCACATATCGTCATAATCCAACATAAAACTTGCGAATTTATATATCATTTTACTCTTTTTAAGCCAAACACGATTTTTGGTAAGCGGTCCAAGAGGATGCCAATACAACCAAGCACCTGATGATAGGAACAGGGTCAATGTAACACGACTAATTGAGACCTGTAAAGTAACAAAACGTCAACATTTAGGAGATATATTCCTCTGTGTCTGGGTCATGGATAATTATTGGTAAGAATAAGTGTTAATCGTTTCTTGAGAAATTTTGCCGATAAAAAATAAGATAAAAAAATGAAATAACTTGCCCCGTTTTTCAAGTATTTAATTTGGGATATAGGTAAAATAGTGGTTATTAAATCGGATGAGGCAACTTTTGGTATATTTCAAATAATTTAATTTTTTACCTTTGTTAGCCTGTTTTTAAGCGGATTAGTAAAACATGATTTAGTGTAAACATGGCAAAAAGTGTTCATAAAAGAATTCAATGTTTTTTTACAGGGTAACTAGCACCGCCAGATGTGTTGATTTAATTGTAGCAGGTAACGATTTAACAGGGCTTATTAAAGGAAAATCACATATTTTGCCATTTAGGGTGGTATGCTGTGTCTGTAACTCTGAGCAGGAAACATAATATCGGCAGAATTCCGGAACGTTAGCATATAGAAGTCTAAGATAATAGCAAACAAACGAACTTTCTAGGTGTTGGATCGCTAAACATAACAATACAGCTCAGAGTAGAAAATAATATATTAATCTATGAACTCGCAAAACAACACCGAGTTGAAAAAGGAAGATTGACATCACTTAAATGTAGAAATAGTGAAGATAAAAGGTCACTAGAGTATAGAATAGTGTGGATGAAATACCACTATAAAATTATTACGTTCTTTTTCAATGTAACTATATGTTCACTTCAAGGTAGAATAAGAAAGTGACACTTGATACAAGTTTACCTGTGCAAGGTAAACTTCGCTCAGGTAGATTATCGTACGATTTTCACAATCCTAAAGTTAATCTTGTGAGTTTGAAAGTCCAACAGAATAAGCAATTAATTGATTTTTTATTTTTTATTTTTTGTATTTTAACATCACACATAACAGTGTTGTTATGATTATCTTTAGACTTGTATATAATTTAATACATTAATCGTATTAGTCTGTTTTGACTAATCCAACGCTAATTAAACGTGGTTGTTGCTGTTGCTATTTTTAGCTTTCTATATATATATATATATATATATATATATATATAAATTTGTGTTTTGTGGGCAATGACTCACGTTTATATAAAATGCATGATTCTGACAAAGAATATTCCATAATTCATTACAAAACCTTGAAGGAAGGGCTTATTGGTCTAATCATCCTTGTCTGGTTTCTGATTATTTCTTTTATGACTGACGTAATTTTTTCTCTGATAAAATTACATTGAAAGAAAGGTTCGTGTTTAATGTTGCTAAGCATGAGAAATTAGAAGTGTTTATTATTTAGATCTTCTTTCAGTTAAACAATCAATGGTTATTTGAGATATGCCAAAGAGCGATTCCTAAAAAGACAGTCCATATGACGATCAACACAGACGGTACATGGACAGACACAACAAAGTAGTACAACAAACTTGGCATGAACTTAAATAATTAGTAAATGTGAACTCTGCTTAATTTCTTTAAACAGTAATGTTGTTTGTTTGAATTGTTTGCTGAAATGTGTAAATTGTCGTCCATGTTTTAAATTTCGAAGCGATTTGAATTTCGTTAATCGTAATGTTAGCTCATTGCTCCCAAAATATTCCAACTTATATCTAATGGAAATTAAATCCACATCTGAAGTTAATTTATAGTAATATTCAAAAGACAAAGTTAACTGCGTGTAAAGGGTCCGAGACGGATTGAGAATTAATTAATGTTGCAAAACCATCGGTCGCCCTTCCAGACCAACTTGAGAACAATGACCATCATTGTTGAATAAAAGGGGTGTGTGTGGCGAAATTATTTGAATGAGAGTTTAGTTTTACATAGTTTTCTTCTTCTTAAATAAAAAGTAGACAAAGTAAAATGTAAGTACACCAAAAAGCATATCTTTACGAAATAAGTCTGCCAATAGGACAAAATTCCGTGAGCCTTAATAAGAAACTGAAGCTCAATTTTTAAATCTTTGTGGATTCTTTCAAGGGTTATGCTAGACAATAGGCGAAAGGCAAAGGAGAGGAACTACATTGTAGATACACTTTTCGAATGGGTAAAGGTTGTGAGGTTGTTAATACAAATCAGAATTCACAAATTGAGATGATTTATGAAAATAAAGGCTAAATAGGTCTTAAAGTTTAGTTTTCCCAGACATCTCTCTCAAATACATGACAAATATGTTGTCTCTGCTGACAAAGCTCCTAATAACATTTGTTTCTTTGTAAATCACATTTCATAAACTACTTGATAAACTATTTGGCTGTTGATTATTGCTTTGGCAACCCTACATTTTCCCGACTACACTTTGCAAAGAAGACATCTTTGACAGTCATCGCTCAATTGGTCTTCTTTTGGAATTTCAACCAAAACGAATTTGATCTTCTTTCAATTTACTGGATTCCAAAGCTACATAAGTGTCCTTACAAATAACGTTACAGTGTAAGGTATGCTCCGCAAAACAATTTGCAAGTTAGAGCTCGATTATACTTCGCCGAGCGACGTCTTGCGCAATCTTCGCACGAAAACCACACGATGTCACTCGATTTTCGATTGAATTAAAAGTATAAACAAACTACAAGTATAAACACCAAGCGTTTTCGTTTTGGAAATATAAATTAGCCCTTACTGTCAGTTATTTTATCGGCTGTAAAAATGGGCTCCATAGTTACTGTGATACAAGTCATTCTAGAGGTGGCGTGAGTCAAATGTGGATTCTAAAAAAATCGAAAGATCTATTAGAAAGCCTCAAATCAAGGTACTTTTCGTCCTGCATTACCTTCGAAACATTTTGCTTTTTTACTTTTCCCAATTCAAAACTGAAAGAAAAATTAAAAGGAGTGATTCATCATTGTTTTATAAAAGAGATGGCGGTACAAATATTTGGTTCGATGATAGGACAGAGCTTATTGTGTAATTAGCTACTCTGATTCCAATAGAAAATACTCTGAAGATGACATTTGCTGAAAGCTAGATTTTTTTTTTGATAAATTTTTGTAATGTTTGGCGGACGTGTGTTTCATTTCAACAAACTGTCGGCATTCCAATTGGGACAAACTGTACACCCCTTCTCGCCGATTTATTCTTTCATTTTATGCATGTATTTTAGCTGATTTCATAGAGATATTTCTGCAGGGAAAAGAGATAAGTTGCTCAATCTTTTTGTTTCACGTTCAACTATATAATTTTAAATTTGATGACTATGTTGAGCTCATCTGCCAATTGAACTTGAAATCAAGGATAATACAGAAACAGAAAGGTCTACTTCAAACCTTGACTTATTAATTGACAGAAAGTAGGGGTTAAACTTTTACAACAAGACAAGAAGGATTTTAACATTTTCAACTGATTTCCGTTCTTGTCTGCATACGTTGTGTACATTTCTCAGTAAATAAGCTACTACAGGGCGTGTGCTTCCTATCAGGATAGAAGGTTGCTGCTGACAAGAAAGATACTGAACTATGGAAAAAATTAAAGAAATCACTTCGGAACTTTTTCCGTCTCATCGTGATGAGATTTCCTTAGTATTTAAATACTTCGTAGTTATTGGATTAACTTCTGTCCATTATGTTGGGTGTGAAATCCAGACGGTAACTGCAATGCATTTAGCTTGAAAAGGACATAAGGGTTGCGCAAAGCAATTTTAACCAATTAAAAATGGTCTGATTTGTTTTTACTGGCTCTGTAGGCAAGAGTAACATTTTAAGATGGTACTGGGAACCAGTTGGAGCCGATGACGTGAATGATTGATTGACTAAATATTGTGTTATGTCCAGTGGCAAATATTTCTTGCATATTCAGGACGAGAACAAGTATAATAATAAATCACAAAAAGGGCTAGCTGGAAGTTAGGGCCGGGAATTTAATAACCTAGTTCCAGGGTGACAAATTAGGACTGTTTGGGTAGGGGCGGGAAAATTACGCCGAAGCAACTGGTCAGCTTTGGACCATTCATTACGAGCTGTTGCAATGGGATCCTTTAAGTGCGGAGCGTGTGGCATTTTTTCAACACGGGTCACGGCGGTATCGTTCTCGTCCGAGAACTTTGAGAAATTGTACATCCCGCCAAACTAACGGACGCCCCTTTAGGATGTGAAACAGAACGAACAATTTCTTTTTCTATATTTCTCGGCCGCCCTCGTAAATGGAAAACTTATAAAATATCTTAGTAAGATTTATGAACAAAAACAGAGAAAAGTTTTATCAATTAATACTGTTGGCGATTTAGGTAATATCTTAATATAAAGTAAATAAAAAATAATTTTCTCATCAAATAAGACATTGTATAGTGTAGAATACCAATGTTAGAGATCAAAACCGCATAGTCCAAAGAGACCAAGACAAATTTGAACGAACTAAAAGATAAAACGAAACTAAAAAAGCCAAAGAACTCCTTAACAAAATAGGAATGGAATCAGGTGCTCAGAAAGGGACAGCATCCCCTGTTCTGCTCGCAGCACCAGTCATGGTTTCGTTTAAATATAATCTGGGTAAACATCAGTCCGAGAAGAGGTCCAACTTAATGCTGAATAACCGGTAACAGATCCATAACTAGTAATGATAAACTGATAACATATGGATTAACCAATTCATGATGGCGAAATAGAATTTAAGGAGGGACTTTTTTTATCTTTATTGGATGTTTCCTTGCCGTTATTTATACGACATTAGCAATGCTCTATTCAGAAAAACCCGATATATGTACTTGTAACAGACACGACAATATATCGAATCTACACATTAACCCCATTAGCAGGGGAAGAAGTGATATTGCCACATGGATATGAGAAGTTTACTATATGAAAGCTGAGGTCATCCCGATTGTCGTAAATCTTAGAAGCAAGTTTTCCCACTTCACCGTAGGTATCGTTGTCCTGCGAAAGCATGATTTCCTACGGGAATCCTGGATTCATTACGGGTCGATCATTTCAGTTTTCCGAAATCTGATATATTGGAGCTGTCTTGAGACTCAAAATCAATGTCACGAACTGTTAATCAGTCATAGATTGCTGTAAACACATTACTGAGCTTAAAAAATAGCTTATAAAACGAATTTTGTTATGTCCTGGATTTCTTTCGGGACACTTTTATATTGTCCTGGCATTTATACTAGTGTACTGAATTTTTCGTTTTGTAAAACATAAAATCATACATTTGTTTCGATTCAAAACACAATTTACGATAATCAACATATTTGAGAAGCGTTCCAAGATACAAGAGGTAACTTCTATGCATATTCCCAACTTTTGAAGTCTGAAGGAAATTTTACCTTGATAAACGCATATACGCATTCGTTTTAATATAAGAAAAAACGTAGACATAACGATGCAGTTGCATTTTACATATTCTGGTCAGAAGTAACAGGTATATGCTGAAAGTGCCATGTCTGAAAAAGAAAAGAGTTAGGTTAGATTATATTTAGTCTTCTTTTCTTTATTTAAACAATATGTCAGAGAGAGAGAGAGAGATGTTTAAATGTATGTGTTTGGTACTCAACATAACGTATAGGGTTGAATATTCTACCTGCAAATTTTGTTCGAAACTGTTTTGCTGAACATGTGAAATGATAATATATACATTTTAACTTGCTTTAGGACCTAATTTTGCATGTTATGAATTAAAAAGGTCGGTAAATGAGACGGAGTTTTTATTCTTGTGTATATATTCCAAGTTTAAAAGTGAAGAATATCTGTATTCTATTTCTGAAGCCCATAATAACACCAGGACGCCCCGACAAAAAAGCCAGGACGTCCTGAACAAAAGCCTGAATGTCCAAATTTCAGTATTTGTCCAAATAATATCTTAATGGGACAGCAATTAATGCATCTTTCTTGTAATATTATCGGATAAACATAAATATCAAGTTTGCAAAATTCGGTATTTTTCTAACAACTAAATACTTCGTAAATAGACGTTTTGACATATATGGAATATGCTTTGATGCGTCTTTTTTACAAGCCATTTCTTCATTTTCATAGTGTTTTTTGAAAAGTGTTCCGATAAAATATTATACTCACCGCTTCAAGTCTATAGAGAACTAGTGGTTTTTCTACAGTAGCATTGTAGTCTGCTTGTTTACATTTTAAACAGTCGTCCCGTAATTAATCCAGGAATCCCGTAAGGAATCCGGATCGATTCCCGTTAGAAATCATGCTCATGCAGGACTACGATACTTACGGTGCACTTGGTCAATTTCGAGGAATAAATTTAGATATGAAGCAGATTTTGTTGAGTATGTGGTAACTTTAATTAATGAAATATAGAACTAAGTATAGAAATAACTGCGTTTTCGTTAGAAAATTTAATCAACAGTATACATTTGTGTATGCGTTTTTGTAAGAAAAAAATAAATCAACAGTATACATTTGAAAGTTTTAAATCCCGATAAATACGAACTGTAGTAAAGTCACACTCCCAATTTCTAACCAAATTATTCTTTGCATAAAGTTCTAATTTCATTATATTTGTTATATCATCAAAATTGTCCACGTTCGTCTACAAAGTCCCCTCGTGCTTTTTTGATGTTTTATGACAATTGCTTCTATGATATGACAATGATATTAAAGCACTAAGCACATTTCTTATTTAAAAATTCACAACCCATATCTAATTAATGGCGTGTACAGGCAATAAAGGCCATTAAGCTTCCTGTAATTTACCTCCAGGCTGACAAAGAGTTAATTGTTTTCTGGTAAATGGATTTGATGATGGCTATTAAAGGCAATGAATGATGTTTATTGGAATATTTTTCCCCTGGCTGTGCAAAAATCTCCTAATAATGAGCCTATTTTAATAGAATAATATTTCGAAAGGGTTGCAATATAATAGATTAAAATGTTATCTTGATTTTCCACCCGAGTTACAAAAAAGATTATTCAAGTAGAAGCGAAGTTTTATTAATTTGGATTTAGTAATAGTCACTCAACACACAAAGTTTTACTGATTTTTGAAACCGGAGTTTTGAATAGAATCTATTATGTTATGTTTAACATTAATCTTGAACTTTCAGTGGTCTTTAGGGAAAGATCACACGATTGTCATATATGCATTCCAAATGTAAATCATTTTTTCCATTTTCACTTAAGTGATAAATAGCAAAAAGGTAGCCGAATTGTATTAATCATATAGTAAATATTAATCAACGTAGCCGTTTCACAATACTATCAATACAATATTATCAGATCCGTTGAATTATAACCAAATTTATTGGTTCGGACCAAAAGGTTTCTGATTAGTTCACGATGTATTCATAAATTTTGTGTAATGAACAACATTAATTCCGGTTCCTCGAGCATGAATCAATCGTTTAATATTCTTATGCAAAACCATATTCAATTCCAAGACATGAAAAAACATAAATGGCTTGACAACTGAAAAGAATATTAATCTCTGATTAAAAATAACCTTGTACCGTTTTGCAAAAAAAGCTTAACTGATGGGTATTATATTTCAAACCGACCGAATTTAATTTCTTGAATTTGTTATTATTTGATTAAGCAGTACATGTATTATTTCGTTTACAGCTTTCCATTTTGCGATGAAAATTGTTTATGATTCTCCGATCAAACAATAGATATTGTGTAACATATACCTCCAACATTTTACTACATTTACCTTCAACATTTAACCAATGAGTAATATCTGTACTTATTCTATTTAAAAAAATAACATATCGATATCCAACTAAATGCAGTACATCCAGACTAACAAAAGTCAAATACAGTCCTCTGTTTGAAGAATCCCTCGTTTAGCTCCTGGTCTTAATTTTGGACTGACGTGTCCTTTTGTATTGAATAATTTTAAACCATCTAAATGAAATTTATATAATTCCAGAAAGTAATTTCGACCGAGGATAGGCATGATAACTGTTAACGTATAACTGATCATTTATGGAAAACCTACTAACATGAAACACACCAAAAAGGAAACATGTGCATATGGACAACACGGACCCCTTTACGGTCTTCTCATGGATCATTAAGTTCAAATAAGTTTGAAATCACTGAGCGTATATACGTAAAATTTAGGTTTATTTTCCCTTTTATGTCTATTACAAATAAACTTGTTTCCGTAAATATATATATCATATCAGTTATTAGCAAATCAAAAAGGATTTCGGCTTGTGTACATGTATATCTTTTTTTTTAATATAACAGTGTTTTCGTTTTTCTATTCACAGAGGATCCCAATGGTATTGAAATAGGCCGTACGGTTTTTCCGCCTGCAGGTAGAACTCCTGCTTAAGGGGCGTCCGTTAGTTCGAGCGGGATGTATAAATACTCGAACTGCTCTTCTCGAAGGTTGTGCCGGGGAAAGAATAGGCACTAGGTATCTCCGTCCTTGAAGCACTAGTCCTCTAAAAGGGGCGTCCTTGATTGTGGGGGATGTAGAAATTCATAATCCGTCCAGAGGGAGACGTTAAACGCGCCCCGTGTTTAGGAAATGCCACGTCCTAAGCACGCTAAAGACCCCTTGTAACAGCTCTTTTAGAGTGGTCCGTAGGCGGCCAGTTACAAGGCTAAATTTTCCGCCCCTATCCAACCCGCAATTTTTCCAGTGGCAGTCTAAAAGTCCCTCCCTTGCCGGCCCCTTTGTTACAGTATACATAATGATTTATTTTTTGCTAACTTGTTTCCGTCCTCAATATGCATGAAATATTGGCCACTGGACGTTAAACAACAATCAATCAATCAATCAATCAATCATCATCTTCTGCAACACTTTGGATGATTTTTTGGATAAGAAACGGTGAGAATTTGGTTAGAGGTTTATCAGTTTGAAAAGTCAAAACTAAAAATTTTACAAAATTGAAATTACCTTTGTTACTTATTTTAGAGGGAACAGCTTGATCATACCTCTTTGTAATCGTCTTTTATTAAAATGCGTTGAACTGGTCGAATTTTTAGATTGAGAACTTATGGTGATTTTTCTGTATACCTTCAGAAAAATGCTACAGAAGCATTATTAAGCGCGTTGATACAGCCTTCGATGAAGAACAATAGAACACACGAGTAAAATACCAATACAGATCTGAAAGTCACAAGAGTATTTCTCATAGACGCAAGCTTCGGCCAGAGGTTACCAGCGAAACAACCGTCCGAAATAACATCTATCTGATTGACAATTGCCACCGCCTTGCCTTCTACAAGATTCCAAAAAGAAAAGGAAAATAATACCATTAACCTAAAACATTTTACATTTCGAGAACTTACAGGTTAAAAGGGTTCATTTTCAAACTGCACTTTCAATGGCATGCAATAAAGGAAAATAGACAAACCAAGGGAAACGGAAATGTTTTGAGAAACAAATTGAAATGAAATTTCGAATCAAGTAGAGCTTGGCATGACCAGCCGATTGATCGATACGGGTCAAGTCGACCTCCCGTCCAACTCAACTCATGGCCAGCTCAGCTTTGGTTCCATACTTGTATATATAACGTATATCTTTGAATATCCCATCAGTTCGCTTCACGGAAGCACACAGTCACAAAATTGTATCTCTGTACTTCCATGTCGTCATCAGCCGATAACCATAGATACACATACACATGCAGGCATAAACCACATTTTCGGAGAAATGCGGCCCTTCACCTCGCAGGTACCCTTATCAAACGACACGGGTCGCACAACACGGCAAACATGGTGGTCACAGTTTTGGCTCCTTATATACTCCGGGTTCCCACCAGGGGTTAAGTGCCCCAGGACAGAGTGCTTGTGCCTATTCTACCCCCGGCACATCCTCTGGGAGGGGGATTGATGGATTGAAATGGTCTTTTCCAAGTTTTGGAATCTGCACGACAGTAGCTTACCTCCAAATAGAAGAGAGGTCTCCAGATTCCCAAATATCGTTCAGTAAGTCTAACAGGGTTTGTAAAGCCAGATCTGGAAGATGTTTTAGAAGTTGATAGTGAATGACGTAATGACAACATGCTGTGTCGTGTGCTTCACCCAACGACTTTTTGAGTTCATCCAACGAAAAGGACGGTTGTAATTTTCTAAATTTTTCAATCTGAAATTCAGTTAGGTCTTTTCTGTCTTTTGTTTTGGCGAGTTTTGAGGAATTCCCTTTTATGATGTTAAATGGTCTTGTCAATTTTTAAATGATGCAAGTTAAAATTTCTATTTCGACCTTTAATTTTTCGGATAAAATTCCAGACTTTATTCCTTGGCGTATGTGAAGTTATTTTAGAGACAAAGTTTTGCCATGAGATTCGTAGTTTTTGTATAAATGTTCTTCGAGCTTTCGCTCGGAATATTTGAAATGAACGTAAATTGTCTGAGGTAGGATATCTATTAAACTGTCGTTCGGCCTTTTGTCGTTTTTTGCTCAGCTGGCCTAAAAAGGCCATGTAAGCTTTACACATCACTTGGCGTCCGTCATCCATTCATAATTACAAAAAAAATTTCTCCTCTGAAACTGCTAAGCCAATTTTGACCAAACTTTGGTGGGACGGTTCTTGGGTGGTCCTCTTTCAAAATTGTGTCCGCGAGGCTAAAATAGAAAAAGGGGGGATGGAATTTTAAAAATCTGCTCCTCTGAAAGTTTTGAGTTAATCTTGATCAAACTTGGCTAAAATGGTCTTTGGATTGTCCTTTACTAAAATTATGTCCGATAACCCCGTCCTCCGAACAAAATGGTCGCCAGGCTAAAAATAGAATAAAGCGGGTTAAATTGATTCTTGGATGTTCTTCGAAAAATATGTTCGCCATTGCTGACCTCCAACCAAGATGGCCGCCAGTGCAACTTGAATTAACATAGAACCTTATGGCAAATTCCTTACTTTTTTGGTTCTTACGTGGCTTCCTTTAATCCTTGTGTGTGATGTCTCAATCATCAGAGTAAATTGGCCATCTCAGTTTACCATAGGAACCTCAGGAGAAATTCATGAATAAAATTAAAAGTCTATAACTACTTTCCTAATTGTAACCAATTTGGTTGAAAGATTCCTAGGTTGGTCTCTTTCAGAATTGCATCAAATAAAGTATCAACCCATCAGAGATGATCACCTCAGGTGAATTAAGTAGTTTAACAAGTGTGCTTTATTTTAGTTAAATAATTTTAATCATATTTTTATACGAGGAAGGTGCCAACTTAAAAATGAGTAATTGGTCAGAGTACCTTCAGTCATTTTCAACACCAATTTTCAGTCCGGTAAAAATTTCGTACCTATCTTGTCTAAACTTACCAACAATGTAGAATGAGCCTGCAGTATAATCGGATTGTTTCTAAAACCAGTTGTTGATTATTAACTTATTAAAGCTTATTAACATAATCTACCATTTTCAGAAAATAAAAT
>JAULBM010228708.1:0-17068 GCA_032357055.1 Geukensia granosissima
TCTTTCATTTGGGACACGGTTTTATCGTACCTGTCAACCAAATCATGATGACGTCCATAAAACTTTAAGAGGGATGAATGTAACTTAGGCACAACATACCCTTGATTGAGCAGCTTTATAAAGATCATTTATAAATTATTAAAAGACAGTTATTAATCAGAATTTTCAAAACAACTTACCGTTCTATCACAAAATTTCAAATCTGGGCCAAAAATGAGGGGATCGTACCTACTCCTTTATACAAAATCCACATTCATTTAATTAAACTTATACGTAAAGATATCGTCACAACAATATTATTATTAAATCTGTAAATGTTGTTTTTATTTGTACTAGTTTTGACATTCTTGTTAATAGTGGAACCAAACAATTTATACTCGTTATAAAATTTTCTACTTTCTGTCTATATATATTTTTATATTGGCATTTGCACAACCCATGTTTTCTTTGACTTCTAATGATATTTTAACACTAGATCCAATTGGACATGTTTATATTGATAACTTTGTAAAGGAAAACTTGGTTTTTTGTTGTATTACGTTTTAGTTTTTCATTGTATTTGTTGCTGGTTTTCAGTATAGATCTCAAGTGTTAAATCCATTTCAACCTAATTTTATGGTGTGTATTTATTGCTGTTTTGTCACACCACTGTCCCAGGTTAGAAGGAGGCTTGAGCGCTCACCAACCAGTTTAACACCGTCACAGATATACGTGGCTGTCATCCAGGAACCTGTAGTCCAGTGGTTGTCTTTTTGTCATTTATTGTTATCCGTTCACGGTTTTTTCAAAGGTTGATTGTCGTATTTTATGAATAGTTTCACATTTTGTATTTCAGGGCCTTTAGAGCTTCCGTTATGGTGTGGACTCTGGTTCATTGTTGAAGGCCATAATGGGAACTGTAGAAGCGACTGTCATTTGGTGGATGGCTGTCTTATGGACAATCATGCCACATCTCCTATTTTTGTACAATTATTATCGATGACAATAAAATTCTCATTGATAAACTAGAAAGAATAATAATAATTATTGCTTTGAGTTAAGGGCTATCTGGCGCAGTTTGAAGTCTAACAAATCAATAAATTTTTGATAACCATGTAAATGAACCATTTAATACCTTTTCAACCAACCATTTAACTTTTAAAGAGTTTGGGTTATTCTTAATTTATCTATAATTTATTACTGAGTGTTTTTGAGAGGATAATAATCAATTTGCTTTTTTACGGAATAAAATCTCAAGGCATTCCCAAGTTGTTGCATGGTCCTTAATACAAATCTGTAACCAAACAAGAGAATCAATAACTGTTAGGAGTTAGGTTTAAGCTACCAATCTTTACAATTGCGTAAGTTTTTTTATTTTTTTTTTTATTTATTTATTTTTTTTTATTATTATTATTAGATTGTCATCTAAGGCTTCTTATGTCATTAATAAGAGGTTACTCCTTGGGTATATCAAAATACCCAATATTTATTCAGGATGGGTAAATCTTGTATAAACTATTAGTTCAGAAGATGTCGTTGGTCTTATGACTGTTACTAGAGTTTTATTCTATTGAAATATTTTAACATTTTATATCTTGTAAGTTTGCTCTTCCAAGACAGACGTAATCTTGAACGATGGCTGTTTGACAGTTTTACTACGTCTGCTATTTCTTGAAGTGCACAAAGAATTCAAAACATTCTATGAGCATTGCTCAATGATCGATGTTCATTTTTGTGTTGTTTTTGTGTAAGGTATGTGTCACGTGTGTTCTTTTCGTTCCTAGTTTCTAGGCTGCCCTGTTTATATGTCAAACCCTTCAGTTACAAACATCAATAAAAATGATACTGCCTAAGGCACAGACCATTTGATTTTTTCCCCGGGGGTGGAATTGGCTTTCATTTCATGGTCACCATATTTTTTAGGGCACCACATTAAATTTTTGTTCAACCAAAGTATATTTTAAAAGGAAAAAATGCCGGGCCAGATAATTTATAGGCCCAGCCGGACCAGATTATTTCAAAGAACCAACGGGGCCAATGCGAAAAAAAGTTAACCAAAGTTTCAAATAATATATTTCTATTCATTACAGAGTTTGGTTACTATTTTAACCGATATATAATAATTGGCTGAAAATATAACGATGACTTTAATTAACATTTAAAACATCTTTGCAAACACGGTCAAACCAGACAAGTTGAGAAATATATGAACTGTATGAAGGAGACAAAATGATGTGTCCTTCAAGGAAGGGGAATTATGCGAAAGGGAATGATAAATCGTGTCGTTTTGTTTTTCGTTTTTATTTCAACTTGTAAAACAAAAACATTAAAATCCAAAATGGACATGTGTTGCTGTACTATTAGCTTTATTCAAAGTAGATTTATAAACTGCAAAGATAACGTAGGATAGATGTAATTATTATTAATGGAGTAGGTACGGTAAACACAATAATTGGCTTAAATTTGAAATTTTATGAAACAACAAAACGTTGCTGTGGATATGTTGTTTGATAACCGTCTTACATAGTTCATAACTTATACTTATATAAAAAGTAATTCAAAGATACCGGAAGGTCAGACAGAAATCGATAAATCGGAAGACAGACAAGACCATGGCCAACAAAATGACACGAAAGACAAACATAGAGCACACAACACTACACTGAAAACTAAAGCTGGAGTAACACGAACCATACAAAAAACCCGGGTGAGTTCAGGTGCCCCGGAAGGGTAAGCAACTTCTGATTGACATCATGAAGCACATTTGCATGTATCAACAAAAATGTAATACCAAATTTTGCGAGGTGTTGTTATACATCGCCAAAATGAACGCTTAAAATCATCAAGATTATATTTTTACAAACAACTGTACCTGATAGATCTTTGATTGTGCAGATATGATTCTGATCCTTTTGTGTGTCTTGTAATAAGTATTTTCATATTTAAAGCTAATTCCATCTGACCTCCGTTTAAGAACCAATAACTAATAAACTAAAGAAATGTTCATCTTATATTTATAGACATTTTTCAACACAAACGATACAGATTATTTAACCGAATTCTTTGACCAAAAATGTGGCATAACAACCTTACCATTTATCCATTATATCGAAATATGGCCATGAACTGAGCTTAACATAATATTAAAGGAACAAATCTGCAATTTTAGGGTCACAGTTGGTATCAATAGGAATTCCTACGAGCTGTCGGCAAATTTTATCACAAAACCTGGTGTAAATATTCTAATAAGAAAGGTCAATGACTTACAGAAAATATATTTTTGATTCGTTTTATCAAAGGCCCACTCAATGAGATAAGTAAATTTCTGTTCAGTAAGATTATGGTGAAGTGTATGAAAAAGGGTGAAAATCGTAAGTGTCAATTGTTTCAAAAGGTTCTTCTTTAATATGGCTGTCTACTTACTATTGATTTTCAGTGATGTGCATGTCTTGGAAAGTAGAAGAATGTACAATTTCTATCTTTCTTCCATGTAGAATTTACGTCAAAACATAACGTTGTTGTCTACTTTTTCTGCTGGTTAAAATAAGAACCGTGTATTAAGTTAATGGAGTTTCCTATTAGAATTCGAGTAATTAAAACTGGTTTTCTGTTTAATTCCAGTTGATTTTCAAGGTGAGATATACAAGTATCTAAAATAGTTTTGCACATTTTGAGACAAGTGCCAAGAGTTTTTTAATCGACATTCTCCCGTTTACATAATTTTTTTAACAATAGGAAGAAAGGGTATCGTGTATGACTTGACTGCACTTTGGCCAATCGATTTTCGAATTTGGACGACTTCTAAGTTTTTTTTCAGAAAACTTATTACCTTTCGATCCTCGACGATCTCCGAAATAACATTTTTACAGGGATCATGTCTACATTTTGATGTAGTATTTTTCTGGAATAAAAAAGTGGAAAAAATAAGTCTAGCATTTGATTAATGAAAAGATACCCTTCCAACCGTAAAATCTTGTCAAAAATTGAATAAAGAACAAGCTGTGATTTACACTATGTAAGATAAAAATCCAGGAAAGAAATATCGGACAAAGACTTTTTGTATGAACTGAATTTGTACATTTTACTGTCCCGAAAACCAAGTGAAAAACATCAAACAAAGAAGACCAAATTCCAGCCCTTAAACCTTAAACTGCAAGCCTACAGATGAAAGCTGGAAAGATGATACAAATGAAGGAAATGATATCATATTTTGTTGATCAAACCAAATAAAGCTCGGAAATTTAAACAAAATCCACATGGTCTTAAAATTTATCTTAATAAACTTATCCGTAAAGGATATCGTCATATCATTATTCTAAAATCATTAAATATGGTTTTTATTGGACATAATATTGACTTTCTTGTTAATAGCTTAATACGGAACTAAAGAGTTTATACATGTTATAACATTTTCTACTTCCTGTTTATATATATTTCTTATTGGTATTTGCAATAATTGGTTTCCTGATCGGTTGCTTTTGGGTTTTTAATTAGCAGACAGCAACTGCAAGTACACTTTTGACGTCGATACTGTTGTTGTATCTTGTATTATTTTTTAATTATATTTGTTATTGGTTTTCAGTATCGATCTCAAGTGTTAGTTCCATTTCAACCGACTTATTATAGTATGTTTTATTGTTGTTTTTTCACACCACAGTCTCAGGTAAGGGGGATGGTTGAGCGCTCACCAACCGGTTTAACCCCGACACATATTCATACACATTTTGTATTTCGGGGCCTTTTACAGTTTTCGTTTTTGTATGGACTGTGGTTCTTTATTGAAAGCCGTAATGGGACCTGTAGAAGTTTAAATTCTACTGTCATTTGGTTGGTGGCTGTCTCAAGGACAATCATGCCACATCTAATATTTTATATAATTCACCTTATTGCCTTTCATAATATCTGTTTTCAACAATTCTCTGGTGCATTGTACACTGACTTAAACAATAGCTATCGCATTTAAATGTTGAACCTTAGAAAGTAACCTGATTATGCTTAGTCTGGTACATATATCACCTTTGATACTTAATTTGAAGAATCGTAAAGTATCATGAACTTCATGTGTGCTGATTTGAGCAACATTGTGGCTTCTGGAAAATTGATCTTGACAGATGATATGTAGACGGTACAATAGGAAAACAAAGTATTAGAAAAGGGAGCAAACATTTGACATTAATATAGGTGGCATGGAAATAGCATGAAATGCAAACATGAAAAAGGCAGTATCTATTTTGATAAAAAAGGGCGTTGCTCAATTTTGTATATAAAAACGGCATATTATAATGTTATTGCCTTTTTGTCGGATTTCATATGCAGGTAAAAAAATTCATCCTAAACGCTGTTCAGTTACTTTTCAGACGTTTACAATTGATTTGATATTAACCTTGTACCATCTGATGCTTCAGAGAGCCAGTGGGTATATATTTTATCACATATTAATGACGTTTGCATAAATTTATATGATGTGCGTGTATCAAGGAGAAATTCGATATCCTTTACAATAAGATAAATCTGCCTGCAAATATGCAAAATACCATCTAATTGCAACAATACATCATGTACTGTGCTCTATTAATCGATACATTGACGTGGAAGACGCATTACCCGGTTAAGGAAAGCTTTATTTTTATATATATCCTGGGTGGCCGTCTATGGCGCTGGGCACAGTGCATGCGATGGAAACCAGATATTTCATTTTTCACCATCAAAATCATCTGACAAAAAAATTTAATTATACGTCAGCTCTTGCGAGGATCTAACTACAGTTTGTACACCAACAGCAAGGCTCTTAGCATGAAACTCTGGGTCCTAACCACGACAGCACATCGTCCATGAAAAGAGGGATTTTCAGTGGGCTAATCTTACTTGTATCGTTGACTTTTCATACACGGTGCTTTACCACCAACTGATAGAAACACTAAAACAATTGTTTCATTTTGTTAGACAAGTTGGATCTGCAGTGGAATAAGTATATATTCTTGTCCTATTGTGTACTTAATAACTTATTACAATAGACACAAAAATCAAACTAATCTAGATTTTTTTACATTAATCATACAAACTGCATAAATCATTCCTACAGTCCACATTTATCTCAGGATTTTCAAAAGTCCGAGCGCAATTTCCCATTTTCATTGATGACAAAGTTGGACAAGTATTTATAAAACTTAATTTGAACAAAGATGTGATCCATTCTTAGCCTTCGCTAGTAAAGCTTTGGAAAAGATTGGTCGTTAAGTACATGATTTTTGCTATAATTAAATTTCGATGTAATTTTCGCAATTTCAGTTTGATCCAAAATAATAATTTCATATAGGAAAACTTAACACTTTCCTATCTCTATTTGTATGTCATTTTCATTTTAGGAAAAGATATATGCACGTGTAATAAGCCAGAAGGGAATGATTGCACGAGTGTTGCTTGATTGTTATGATAGTTCATTGCTAAAACTTCTCACAGATAGTATTTTTTAAACTTTGCAGAAATGTACCCTTTAAAAAAATAACATAGAGGAAATATGTGCATGTGAAACGGATGCCCCCGCCTCGGCCAACAGAAAGTAGACATATGACGGACCTTGAAAGGGGATACACTGGGTGCCCACTTTCTCGTTTACATGGTAAAAACATGATCTCAAAATCATATAACATTCTTTGTAATAAATGTCAATTAGTTTTCTCCAATTTAAAGAGATTTCAATTTTTCAAGAAAAAAATCATTAAATATCTTTAAATACTACAAAAGTTATTATCTTAAAAAAGGGAACATAAATATCTAACTTTTAAGAGAAACACATACCATGAATAAATTTTAAAGAACTGAAAATATGTAAAGGCTTCGAAAATTATCACATGAAGTAGTTGTCCCTGTCGTCAGATTTGGCTTCCCATTTCGATATGCTTTGGTTTGAGTGCATATTTTGCTATGGTTGGATTCCTATATTTCAGTTCTGAAAGTACCAATGAGAGGTTACTCCTTAAAATGTACATACCCAAAATCTTACGTATTTATTCAACATTGGTAATTTTGTATTTTATCAATTTAATACAAATGTTTACATATTTGAGAAAGAACTTGCACCAGAGTTTACTAATTGATACACATGCCAATTGGGAAAGTGAAGGAAAACAGTGTTGATCTATCTTAAATATAGTTTTCAAATCCAAACATTCTGTCAAAAATGGAAAAGGTATGCCATTGAAGAGATGTCTCTTGGTATCATAAAGACACAATTCTAATCGTTCGCAAAACTGCATGAATTGGACGAGAATCTTGCCGCTTTCCATATACATCTCCAAGATCCTGTATTGACATGGTATAACGGACTCAATACTGATTTAGACTGAAATGCTGTGATATTTTACATTCACTGATAAATATGTTTACTTTTGTTGGTAGCATCAATCTATCGTTGTCATATATGAAACATTTCAAAATATGGCTCTCTTGCTAAGTCAAGAAACATTGGACGATAAAATGTATCTTTTGGTAAACTGGACTCATATCACATGTATCTAGTTGATACTGCTTGATAAGATTCTGTGAAATTAGCCTACAATCAAACAGTTGAATCTCAGCAAACAATTTATTTTATAATGAAAACTCAGGATGAGGAACACAAATGTTGATTCATGTTTTGAAAAAATCTTCAACTTCTTCACTTTGTGGTACTGGATACTTAAATATTAGTCGAATTTCCCTTGATGTAGAAAAATTATCAGTTTGACAACAGAATGCTTATGTCAAATCCAGCAAACGTTTAGCATTTCCTCCGCGCAGTGAAATAAATTTATGTGGAAAATTACCTTGTATATTGTTTATGGATATCAAAGTATACGGGAAAGTACCAACCAGATACTGTCTTACAAAAAATACAAAACTTAAATTGTATTTAAGGCATTAGAAATTTATTCCAAAGAACTACATTGAATAAAACTTATATCATTAATGTTCGTACTCCTTTTTTATATTTAAATTTAGGGTTGTTTATACACAAAAATTTATGGCAAAAGGGCCATTTTTCCTTTTCTATTGTAAATTTACCGTTTCTTGATGGGGACGTGCCTTTAGCTACTTTGCATGGGTTTTACATTTCACAACTAGTTCGATTTGTCCGTTTTTGCACCAAAGTATCGCAATCTACATCTTACTCGTAAACTTTTGCAGCAGTGATACAGAGACCACAAGCTTCTCAAGATTTTTAAAAATTATAACCGTTACAAAAATTTTATACAAAAATACGGCTTTAAATGTAAAGTTATGATACGACAAGGGATTTCACATTCTACGTTCTATGGAAACATAACATATAAAGCTTACAAATTTGAAACGATCTCTTGAATCTCATCGTTCCTTTAAATATTTTTTCCGAAAGGGGTACAAGTTCGACGTTGTAGTTAAGAAATCAAAATTTGTTTTTTATAGAGGACACCACGGTATACAGGGATAACAACTTCCGTGTTGTGAGAAATTCCCTAGGGATAATCACATGGAGGTTGCCATTTTCTGGTATCTGATCTCGTTCTTTTACGTTATCTGACAGCTTCCGGCCAGCGAATTCTCGTCGTTAGCGCCTGTTCCGTTTCATGCGGATTAATTTTCTTTTCATATTTTACTTTTGAATTAATTTGTTTTCACATAACAAAATCAACTAAATTGTAATAATATAAAATAAAATGGTTCGTTTAAAATATTGTTTCGGCATAAGCTGGTCCCCAGTTTCAGCAACCTTAACAACAACCGGTAACAGTCTATAATGTCAAACAGGAGAATGATGTACGTTTCGTATGCGTAAAATAAACTACAATTTGAATATATTCTTGAAGTTTGTTTATATTTTTAATATGATAGCATGACTTCGTACAACGAAAAGCCATAGTACAGTAAGCACTGCAGCTAAAGAGTTTTTCGTTTACATACACCATACTCAGTCTCTTGGTTTCATTATGACGTCGATTGTACGTGATATTTCATCTGAATTCTGATGTGTTGCCATTAGACATTCACTTCTTTATATTGAGCTACCAGTTTACTATTTAGCCACGAACCATTTGATTTTCGGGGGTGGGGGCTGGGATTTGTATGCGGGCTAGAAAATTTTTTTCCAATTGCCAGAAAGTAGGCCAGAATATTTTTTTTCATTCCAGATGGCGGCCAGATTTTTGCAAAAAATTATGGTCAGTTTTTTTATCTAAAAACATCCCCCGAAGCCACGATAGAAAGAGAAGGAAGTAGATATCTATGGGTTGTTCAGTATGTTAGACAAAAATGGTCACTCCGCCGTACGCTATACGACGACTTCAACAGTCGGTTCAAATACGAACAATTTTGAAAAAAAAAATACAGTCAAACAGCACATTCAAACACTTCCAATCTGTCAAAACTTCATGATTTTCCACCGCCCGAGACAAGTTATTTCCTTCATAAGTTAATCAAGACCGACTATTCTCATGCAGTCAGTGATAATCTAGAGAATTAAGCGACTAAAAGACCAAAAATAGAAACACCGAAATCAAAGCAAAACAAACACGAAATCAAGTCTTTACATTTCATCTATCTGTTAGATCATTCCTACTAAAATATCAGTACACAACATAGAACTATAAAACCCAGGCTGAAACTAACAAATTGTCTAAACTTACCATTGATGATATAGCTTTTGACTGCATGATTTTTTTTTTAAAAATATCCTCAGACTAATTTTGGCAATTATATTAACGACCGTTTAACTGCGGTGGGATTTATGATTTTTTCTCAAACAGTTTTTTTTGTCATTTTTCGCAGCGATTAGTCACATTTTTTAAAAACATTACGCTATATGAGCCTGGGAGATTGGCAACAGAATATTTTTTTGTTACCTGTCTGTCCAGAATTTTTTTTTCTCATAAAGTTGGGCATCAGAATATTTTTTGTGAAAAGCCATAACCTCGCGATGAGTTAAATGGTAATTCTCTAACGACAATATTTTCCAAGTAATAAATAAAAAAAAAAACTCATATAAAATGAAATGCTATAAAATTTCAAAAACTGGTAGTACCTTATATACAATGTACATGAAAATGTAACATCTCCAGAAGAATATAAAAAGATCATGGTTGAGGGTTCAGGATACTTAACAATATGTGAAATCTCTGTGGCATGTACAGCCTTACAGACCAACATCCATCCTTACTTAAAAAGGAATGCAAAACATGTAAATGTTTCAAAAACAAATCTAATTATCTGGATTTAAACGTGTATTCTGGAATGTATTTTTCCATTTTTCTATTGCCTACCTTATTTATATGTTTTCAAATCTCTCAGAATAAAAGTGGATAAGAAGGGTCAAAGTAATTGATTATGTGAAGAATTCTTGCAAGTCTGACATATACATTGTGATTGGGTCATTGTCGATAAAGTCCAATTTCAGGATAAAGGAAGAATACTGTAAGAATTTTACCTACCAAGACACATTATTGCCAATATTTTGAGTTAGCATTGACGTATTTTTCTATAATTTAATTATTATTTCTGACTGGCACTGTACTTTGAATAAAAGAAAGATTTTCAAGTTTGCAGAGGTACATGGGTTTTTTTTAATTTCGCTTTATATTTTGCCATTTTCCCGAAATAATGCACTATGGCAAATAATTGTGGTCCCCGACCAGGTAGTTGTATCACAAAAAACACAAACAAGCGACAAGTCTTAAGGTTCAACTAAAGTCAAATTCTTGGACAAAGACAGACTTGTAAAAATCGACAATGTTTGCGGAACTCGATAGTTAAGATGTGAAACTGAAACAGAAACTTAAGTACTAATAAATTTCCTTTCCCGATACCCAGTTACTCTCCTAGCAGTTGAGTTAAGATGAAAAATATATACGTAGCGTATGCTGAAAAAATACATAATTTTAATTCCATGGCATGATCCGTCCTCTTTGAAGGCGGTGCCTTTCTCATATTAAAATATAAATAAACTGATCGCATAATTACTACACAAATATTAATACATTTGACATTGCATCCGTCTTGTCTTTCTTTATTGACAACACGGTATCAAATTGTCAGACATTCTATGTTTGATGACATTTCGTGTAGTGAGGCTTGATGTTTTATCATCAGGGATCTCACCCTATGCTTGCTTTCAATAAATGCAAGCATTGATTAATGATTCATCTTCTTTCTGCATGTATTTGTGTTAAGTATATTTATTGTAATTCAGATAATCTTTTGTCGGATTGGGTGACTTTCTGCTAGATTTTTATGGTTTGTCGGTTGGTGCTCTTGTTTTCTTTTATTTTCTACTTTGTGCACTCGTTCGGGATCATGTTATGCAGTTCTTACGTACATCTTTAGTTTCCAAACAATTCTTAGAGATCGTTTCTGATAGAAACTTGAAACTTGGCATCAAGGAAGAATAAATGGACCACTAGGAAACAGAACCTCAAAAATTCTAATTCAATCCGAAAAACGAATTTCGAGGTATCTAATAAATGTTGAAATCTTCTTAGTGAGGTATGAAAATTTCTGTTGCATAAGGTTATGGTGAAGTGAAGTACAAAGGGTGGAAAAATCGTACGTGTCAACAGTTTCAAATGGTTAATAAAATGCGCTTCGTTTATGTAAAATTTAAAAAGAATATTTCACACTCCAAAAATTGTAAATATAATCATATTCATTCGATTTATTGATAAGTTATATATGGTTGTAAGGGCACTTGTCAAAATGACAGATATTTTAGCTTCCTCAGTTCACCGAAGAACATACTCCATGTGCAAATTCTAATGAAGTAGTACAACATGTACAAAATGTAGCTTTAGTTGAAAATTGCCAGAATATGGCAAGCGATGAATTAGCTGAATTTTTGAGCAATTTAGACTTGCACACATTACTCACGGAGATGTAAAACCATGCAATGAGTCTACTTTTGTATGACAATAAGGAAGTCTTTGTCACAGAAGCTTACCCGTCCTGATTATTTCGAGAGCAAAACGATCAAAACCTGCGCACACGGAAAACGGAATTCAGGTAAAAAAACTACTAGTTAACATTAATATCGCTTTATTTGTTTGTTGTCGACTATGGCTTTTTAAATACCTAGCCAATGTTTGTCATTCGAGTACAACGTAATCAATTCTTTAGAGCTGACATAATCATAATAAGCAGAACGCGTTGCAAATTGGATAATCTCTATTGACTTATCCATGAGGTTTATTTTTAAAATGAAGCTGTCTCTAGACACTTCAAAGTATACTTGTTTCAGCACATTTAAATTGCACGTCCGCCAGTTCATTCCAATTTCTTCTGGAAAAAATGTAACGGGTTATCACATTCTAATAGTGATATTTAGATGATATCTTTATTTGCTCAGATAAGGTCGGATTCAAGGGAGTTTTTTTCGGGTTCACACATGCTGGCCTAAAACCCGAAAAATATATTCATTTGCAAATTCATCCGTAATATTCATTTGCAAATTCATCCGTTATATTATGAAGCCACACAATATAGAAAGGCTGTCCCCGGACGGCGTTGATGCGTTTGGAACTATCCAGTTCCACGCAATGATAATCTGGTTACGGATATTGATAAATGCAAAACTACGCCTTTGTCTGTGAACCTCTTACAAAGTTACAACGACAAAAAAAACTTAAAATCATTTGAGAATTTCAGAAACTTCAATAGTTATAATTTGGTATCGGTGGTTTGGCACTTCCTCGCTTCGATCAGCCGTTTTACTTAGCTGTAGAAAGCTGTTCACATGGGATTGGATATGTTCTATATCAAAAATTGAAAATTAACGGTTCTGAAGAAAAAAAATCATCTTATTCGCTTTTGCTCGAAATCATTTACGTTATTGTGGAAATAGTATGACCCCAGAGTATAGAACTATCAGAAGTCGTCAGGAGTTCAGTTGAAAACCCCAGTTACTTACGCGGCAGTTACTTCGTAGTCGAATGCGACCGTCAGTCATTGCGTCCGCTCTTTCAAATCAAATTTCAATGCGCTTTATATGGAAGGTAGCATTTTCGTTCGTAGATGACAATTTATCGATGACTTTGTGCGATATAATCGTTCAGGGATCCAGAACATGATTTTGGAAGAACATTTCAACAAACTTTCAAATAGGGTCCTATGCTAAACTAAGTCTTGCTTTTGTAGCCATCTTTTATTTGTTGGGTGGTAATGCCTGACAAAATTTTGGTAGAAAATAATCTATGGACAATTCCAGCAAAGTTTGGTTACAATTGACTCAGAGGTTATAGAAAAGAGGAAATTAAAAATTTACACAATGACAATTTCGTTTTTAGTAACGGCAGCTATCTTGGTTTCACGCGAAAGGACGGAATGCCGGACAAAATTTTGGTAGAGGACTACCAAAGGACTATTCCACCAACATATTGTTGCAATTGGCACAGTAGTTTCTGACAAGAATTTTCCATAGGATCTTATGTTTAACAAAGATCAGCTGCGTCGGCCATCTTAGTTGGCTCTCAAAATTCAAGACAAAATTTTTGGAGAGGAGCATATGAACCCCATTCCACCTAAGTTTGTTTGCAATTTGCTCAGTAGAATAGAAAATAGAAAAGAAGATTTCCAAGTGTATCTCCCATAGAGTCCTATGTAAACGCTGTGGCGGTGATCTTGGTTAGTGGGCAGGAATGCCTGCCACAATTTTGGTAGATACCATGCAAGGACCATTCCACTAAAGTTTGGTTGTAAAAGTTTCAGTAGTGTTAGACAAGAAGATTTTCAAGTGTATTTCCCACAGGTAAAACTGTGCAACTGTGACGGATATCTTGATTGGTGAGCCACATGAGCTAAAAACTAGAGGGTGCAATCGGTTCGCATTGAACAATTGATGCAAAATCAGGATACAATCTTACACATAACCGATACAGATAAGACGTTGACATTTATTGTAAACGCCATTACTTCAAAATCCATAATGACCCCTTGTATTTTGTATGAACCAATTCGTCTATCATATGTCGTTATAATGTTGTAACCAGACCTATTTTTGAAGAATTCAAATCACTGGCTGTATATACGTTTAAATAAAAAATACATTTACCACGATAGACAAATCTTTTTACGATTTCGTTGATTGGATTACTTATATTGATAAGAATTAAAAATTGAGTCCAAAGTACAGTCATCGTTATTTTTAGTCGGTTCAATTCAAATGTACATTTATAAGTTTTCAAAAGGTACACAATTTATTGAACGTAGGTTTAATTGAAAGCAAGGTATTCGTTTCATTATTTGTCAATAATAATATTGTTGTGAACATTTTAATTACATTAGAATTATTTCAAATCTATTTATGCAGAGTATAGAAAAGCCCTTTACACAAAAACTTTATCAAATATAACCGAAGGACGCAGTTTCAGATTTTAAATAACTAGATATCTATACATATTTAATATAACAGTTCAGAAAGCTGTGAAAATATGAAAGTTTGTGAAATGAACTTGTCTATCAGGTCGTAGATTTAAATGTTCTTTACATGTCGTATTTCTCGCTTGAAGAGAGTCTTTGTTTTAATTCACGATATTCTTTTATCAGAAAATTTAAAAAGTGTTTTAAGTTTCCTACATTAAATGGCGAATGACTATTCTTACAATATTACTTAAAGACAAAATATTCACTTCTTATTCTAACAATGGAGATTTGTAATGGAACTGAATAAAATTCGTTTAGTGTTGGATATAACGTTTGTACTTCTCCATATTTTTGTCTGTAAGTCATAATTTATATTTTTTGCGAATATAGAAACTGTTGAACACCAGAGGTGTGTTATGCCGAAGGTTTTTTTGTTTTTGTTTTGTTTTACTATTTTCCCTGTTGCAAACAAACTTGGTAGTTGTATTAGTCACCAGACTTTAAGGGAATCTTGCAATTTAGTGATAGTAATTCTGGGTTGAATTGTATCATACAAAGATTGGTATGGTCCTTAAAATTTGAATAAAATTGTAAAATAAGAAACACGTTGTACACACGAAATAAACAACAGAACTTAATATATACAGGTATGATGATACTGAAATCCTTGTATAAAGCCCCTTGTCCAAAGTTATATTTATTATTTATGGTCATTAGGATGATGTCTGCATTTCTCTTTTGTTTTGACGAATAACATTGAATAAGATAAACACAAAAAAGCGCAAAACTGACATTAATAATACAAAACATTCCATCGTTTTGCAGCATACAGTGAATGTGAAGATTGCCAAGGTACTCTGAATGGTAATTTTGTCAGCGAGTCCTGCTCGGTAGGAGGTTGCTGCATACCTTCAGATGGCAGTGGTGATACCCTCTGCTGCATTCCGACCTTGACACTTATTTTGGTATCGGTTTTCATCGGAGGGACCATCTTGACTATAGTTTGTGTTATTGTTTGCTGCTTACTATGTCGTTATCGAAAGAAGAGAAAACAGCGACAGCGGTTGGAGGAAAGGCGTCGTCGGCAAAGGGAGCGAGATGCAGAAAGACAAAGACGTTTAATGATGGATCCCTTTGCAAACGGCGATCCGTTCCGGGTGCCAGTTGAAGGCGGTAATTCTTATTAAACATTGGATCATTATTTAGAGCAAAATACGGCAATAAATTTATCCATAAATCCATGTTTTAAGACCGTCTAAACAGATCTGGATATCTCCTTTTAAAATGATACTGATGTCCTAACTAACTTTAACTGATCAACAGCTACGTCATAATCCGGTAGGAATACAAAAGTACACATGATGCTTAATATAGTACACAAATTTCCATTGTACTGATAGGCATGAATTTCCTGATCTAGGTTCCTGGTCAATATCCTAAGCAATCTTTCTTCGGGACCTCTCGGATATAGACTCAGGTCAAATGAATTTAGATGGAATCTCCGCTCAATTACCGCTTACGATTTTGATTCTTGTTCGCGTGTTTTATTTGAATTTTTGTATTTCAATTTCAAATATTTTATTGATCAAACAAAGGATTGGATAACAGGCTATGCCTATATTCATCCTCTCCAGTAACAAGATGGAAAATATAAACAAGAACATCAAAATATATATATTAAACACGTAACCAACGTAACAGTCCATCAACAGTCCACTCATTTCGACAAATTGTTTAGGAATATGCACAGAAACTTGTTCAAGATTAGGTATATATCAGTTAGTCTTAGATAATTTAAAAAAAATTATATAATATATAAATGGACTGGTGATGGAGTGTCACCCCGCTTTAATGTTATAAGTTCTGCCCAATTTTTGACAACTCTTAGATTAATGCAAATGTCAAGTGGGTATCTTCCTAACTCTCCATAATCAAGAAATCTGGCGTCGATTTATTTGCATGAGGCAGAAAATAACAAAATTTAATAAGAACCCTCTCTATCACGGAACTATTCCCTTTCCGCACACTTACACCATAGAATAATATGGGTGTAATAATTCTATCGTACATATCTAGCACAGGCATACATGCATTTGATTCCGAGAGAAACCTTGATTTTAAGATGAAAAAAATGGGAATAACTCTAATATCTCTCAATCCAATCTTTGTAGTGAAAAGTAACATCAGTCTCCATTATTTACAATTTGATGCCATAAATTGCTTTCATTTAAACATTTTCAGTAACTAAAATCATTTAAACATTTCTTCTACAAAGAATATAGTCATTTTATGCTTCACTAATTTGCAGAAACGTGTCTACAATTCCTTACACAAACACACAAAATAAATGCAATCAAATATTAGATTTTTTATGAATGTACAATAATTGAAATCATACTTCAGAGATGGTTTTTAATCAAATTGTATGTAGATTGGTTATACTTTGTCAACAAACCAAATTACATTGTTACATTGGTACAGAGACATATTCAACAGAAGATAATACAAGCTATATAAATATAAATCATATGAAAGTAAGAAAGAAAAAACCTATCTGAGTCAATTGATTACCCAGGACAGTAAAAACGCTAATTGATCACCCAAATTAATTAACACAAATTATTCAAATCTGAACGATTTTTACTGTTCATTAGTTCTTTAAACTTAATTACATTTGGTCGATGTCTAAATTTATGTCTAATTAGCAATTTGCTATCATTATGAAATG